>JAVXUO010002324.1:0-68028 GCA_033065855.1 Escallonia rubra | reverse complement strand
TTCAATTATGAAAAAATGGTTTTTTCATCTCTTCTTTAAGATGAGATAGCTAAAGGTTTTTAATGGGTTTTTAAGACATGAATATGGATATATGTTCTGTTAACGTAATTCTTTCAGTAGGAATTATTTGTCAAACTTTTGAATACGTTTTTTTTTTTTGGTGCTTTAGAAAAAAAAATTTGAATACTTGTTAGAGACTTGTTAATAAGTGAATCTAATCATGTTTAACATATTGGAGATTATAGAAGACATGAATAGGTTATGATACATGTGACTTAGGAATTATGGTAAACTAGACATGATTTTGAACATGTTTGTTAAGTTACATAAGTGAATCTCATTTGCTGAATACAAATGATTATATTACATGTTCAAGATGTTACGAAGATGATGTTTCATGATGAAAGTGACTAAAATTTGGCAGCTAAGTTTTGTGGTGTAAGTACATGAAGATTACAACAATTCAATGTATAACATGATTTGTTTGCTCGCACATGAGCATGTTACATCCTTTCATCGTAAGGGATGATTGATATATTGTCGATGATTATTATGTTACCCCTTTCATATGATTAGGGGTTAATTTGATTGTGTTTGAGTAGCGGTGCACCGTTTGAGCCGAACAATTGTAGTTCTGACTGTTACTCGAGATAGTATCGGTGTACATTTGTTTTCGGTTACTTTGCCTTTGGCTGAGGCAAAGGTTGTGAATTTATATCCCGGATGTGGTGACATAAGGGTGGACTATTGATGGGGATGAATTCGGAAATGGTCAACTCTTGTAATGCTCAACTAAGTGTAAATGTTTGGTATGTGTAACGTGCACATGTAGAACTGCTTAACGTGATTGAATTGCAATAGCGTGCATTATCAAAATTCTTGAGTTAAAAGTTACATTAAATGTCTTTGATTATCTTATTGAGCCAGTGGGCTGACGGGTTATACTCATAATATTTTAGATCAAGAAGCTGGTCCCTCGAAAGGCAAGGAAAGTGTTTGACGCACAGTGAGAAAACAGGCAAGGGGAGACTTGTACATTTGTGAATCAAGTTGTACTTGAAATAGAATAGTATGTCAACTCTGAGATCTGGCATAGAGCTTGCTAGGTGTGTTTTGTAAAAGTAATATGTCTCTAATGTTGTATGATAAGGTTCAATTACCAAGTGGGTTGGAATAAGTTGTATTATCAGAATGATTTGATTAGCTGATGTGTCATAATACTCCAGTCGGGTTAAGATAACCCTAATTTGGGGCATTACATACACCCACTAAGACACACACAACACAACACATATTCCACACCCAACCAATTATACACCCATAATTACATACCCGCTGCCTCCCGGCAATGGGTTTTCTTCTCTTGTTCAACTTTTTTCTCCCATCACACGCACTGCAACCCACCCCCATCAACCTCACTCGCGGCTGAAATTTTTAACCTGTCTCCATCTCCCTTGTTACAACACACACACAGTCATATCATGGCATCCCACTTCTGTTGCACCAACCCCCTTCTCTCACGATAGCCCATCCCATCACCTTGTTACACACACTCATGCATACCCTCCACACCAATCACCACCCACAGTAACCCATGGCTGCCGTAGTCCACCCTTAAACTCTTAAGTGTCTGCTCCTTATGGTCTATGATCCGAACCGGGTGTTCGATATAGGTGAAGTCTTCTCTGATCTGCAAGGGCTCTGGTTACAATATATGTGTGGGATCTGGGACGTACTTCCTCAAGATAGACACATGAGAAACAAATTATGGACACTGGCTAACTCCGACGGTAAGGCTACTCGGTAGGCGAGAGAACCAACTCTGTCTAGTATCTCAAAAGTGGTCCCACATACTTGAGACTCAATTTCCCTTTCCTCCCAAATCGTAGCACTCATTTCATTGGTGACACCCTTAAAATACACGATCGCCCACTTGGAATTCCAATTCCCATCTGCGTATATCCGCATAACTTTTTTGTCTGCTTTGAGCACCCTGTAACCTCTCTTTAATTACTTTAACCTTCTCCGACGTCTGTTGCACGAACTCTGGTCCCAACAGTTTTTCTTCCTCTACTTTGTCTCAACATAGTGGAAATCTGCACTTGCTAATGTACAAGGCTTCGAAAGGGGCCATCCGAATGCTACACTGGCAACTGTTGTTGCAAGAAACTCTATTAGCGGTAGATGATCATCCCAGGTGCCCTTGAAATCTAGAACACAAGCCCGAAGTAAATCTTCCAATGTCTGGATAGTCCTTTTTGACTGACCATTTGTTTGATGATGGAAAGGTGTGCTTAGCTGCAGTCAAGTAGCAAAAGTATGTTTTAAACTCCCCTATAATTTGGACACAAAATTAGGATCCCTATCCAACACAATTGAGACTGGTATGCCATGAAGGCGTACTATCTTCTCTGTGTAGGTGGTAGCCAATTTTTACATCAAATAGGTCATCCGGACAGGTAAAAAGTGCGCACATTTTGTCAGTCGGTCCATAATCACCAGATGGCGTCATGCCTAGAACGAGTCTTTGGTAGTCCGAAAACAAAAGCCATGGTTATGTGTTCCCACTTCCATTCTAGTATCGGTAAGAGTTATAATGACCTTGGGGGTCTCTGATGCTCCGCTTTCACCTGCTGACATACTAGACATCTTGACACAAACTCTGCAATCTCCCTTTTCATGTTACTCCACCAAAAAGTCTCCAGAAGATCCCTATACATTTTTGTGCTCCCGGGGTGGATTGAGTAACCTGACCTATGAGCTTCTTCCAAAATCTCCTTTTTAGGCACGCATATTCTATTGCCAAAATGAAGTACCACATCTTGCAACGTGTATTTAGGTGATCATCGGTCCCCTGAGTTGTATTAATCCTATCGATCAAGGTGGGTCGCACCACAAGGTTGCTAAGTGAATTGTCCTTGTTTGAGCCTTGCCATTCAAGTTTAGTTTTCTCACGTCCTCTAATAAATGTCTCTACCTTGCGATTAGGGTGGACAATGACAAAGACGAGTTTCTGCTAAGTGCATCGGCAACCACGTTCGCTTCCCTGAGTGGTATTGGATATTGAGGTTGAACCCTTCAGTAGTTCTAACCACCATCTTTGTCTCTGGTTCAACTCCTTCTGGGTGAAAATGTACTTCAGGCTTTTATCGTCGGTGAATATCTCACAGGGTTCTCCATATAGGTAGTTTCTCAAATCTTTAAGGCAAAAAACACCGCCGCCAGCTCCAGGTCATAGGTTGGGTAAATCTTCTCATACGGTTTTAACTACCCAGAGGTGTATGCAATCACCTTCCCATTCTGCATAAGTACGCATCCTAGATCTTTATGGGAGGCATCGCTATAAATCATGACACCCCTGAACCAGCTTGGAAGCGTAAGTATAGGAGCTCTGACAAGCCTCTTTTTCGATTCTTGGAAGCTATTCTCACAATCTTCATTCTATTCAAACTTGACTCCCTTTTGGGTTAGGCGAGTCAAAGGTGTTGCTATCCGTGAGAACCTTCAACAAATCTCTTGTAATATCCAGCTAATCCTAAGAAGGTTTGAACCTCCATCGCCGTAGTAGGTCTGTCGTAATCGACAACAACCTATACCTTTTTGGGGTTAACCGACATCGTTTCTTTCGACACAACATGCCCCAAAAATGAAACTTTATCGAACCAGAACTCATACTTCTTGGGTTTGGCATATGACTTCTTTTCCCTTTGAATAATTAATATTGTCCTTAAGAGTTGTTCATGTTCTTCCCTCAACTTAGAATATATCAATATATCGTCGATGAACACCACTACAAATTGATCCAAGAAGGGTTTGAACACCCGATTCATTAAATCCATAAACGCTACTGGAGCGTTAGTTAACCCAAATGGCATAAACAAAAAAATCATCTTTGGCACATCTTATGGCTTAATCTTTAACTGGTATTACCCCGAAGGAAGGTCAATTTTTGAAAACCACTTTAACCCTTGTAACTGATCAAACAAGTCGTCTATGTGGGGCAAAGTGTAACGATTCCTTATCGTCACCTTATTTAACTCTCGGTAGTTGATGCACAACCTCATCATGCCATGCTTCTTCTTTACAAATAAAACCGGTGCACCATAGGGCAACACACTAGGGTGGATTAACCCTTTGGTTAGAAGATCCTGTAATTGAATTTTGGAAAAAAAATTGGCTGCTAACCCGGTTGGAGGAATCTTCCTCCTACCCCCTATATAGTGACAATCAATTGTCTCTAAATGTCTCTAGTGGCATTTATTTAGTGATATTAAAAAAGTGCTGTTAATAATTGTCGCTGAAAGTGTTAGAAGAAAAGCCAGTAGAAACATTTAGTGACTATTAATTGTCACTATATATGGGGTCGGAGGAAGATTCTTACAACTCAGGTATGAGCCAAAGTTTGTTCTTGATTTTTTAGTTCTCTCAACTCCATGGATGCCATATGGTATGGTGCCTTAGAGGGATAGTTCCAGGAATCAAGTCAATATTAAACTCAACTTCTTATCGAGCGTCACCCCGATAAATCTTCCTACAATACGTCAGAAAATTCCCTTACCACATAAATATCTTCTAACTTCAACTCCTTCTGTTGGTTGTCTATTACATAATCCAAGTACCCATGACAACCGTTTCCAAGGAGATGGTTTGCATGTAAGGCAGAAACCATAGGTGGAGGGGGTATGATACTAGACCCTTGAATAAACAAGTGATCTTGACCTGGAATGTTAAATGTCACTCTCTTGTGGAAGCAATCTACGAGGCATGAAATTCCACCAACCAATCGGTCTCCAATATAACATCAAACCCCAACATATCCAAACAAATTAGGTTTTTCGCGAATTCTCTAGCATTGACTTTGATTGGGCAGCACTTGACCACTTGGTTCACAATAACTGAGTCCCCTTTTGGGGTAGAAATGCATAATGAAACCTTTAAGGACTCGAAGCGTTTGCCTAAATGTTTAATAAAAGCACGCGATGCAAATGAATGAGTATCACCGGAATCAAACAATACTTTTGGGAATGTAAAAGAAACAGAAGTGTACTAGTTGCCACCGAGTCCGAAGCCTATGCATCCTGCCGAGTCATAGCAAAACTCTCGCTGTTCCCTTGGGCTTCACTGCATCTTTGTCACTTGGATTTGAGGTCCCGCCCTGGGAAAATTTTGGGCTAGATGCCTCTCCTGACCACATGTAAAAGACATCCTCATTCCCCACAAGCATTATCGGTAAGGATGAAAGTGGCTGCACCTACGACATGTCTGTGGGACAATCTGTCGCCCCGTCCTATTCGCAGGATGCTCCTGATAGCTTGGTGATAATTCATTCCTCTACTGAGGTGGCGCTTTGCTTCTGGACCCCTGTCTTTATTCATTCTAGCATTGAGGCTGCACCCCTCTATTTACTTCTTGGGGTTTCGGGCTCTTGGAGGTATCGCCGGACATGCTGTTCCCGTGAAGCTGGTTATATATGGCCCTCTTCTTTTGCTGGTCCCGCATCCTGTACAGGTCTTCACTGTCCTTTTCTGTGATTAAGGCTCTATCTTCCACCTCTGCATAGAGATGTGAGACCGGATACCGAGCCTCTTTCTATTCTCAAATTTTCTTGCTCGCTTGGCTTCGGTGTCCACCAAGTGAGTAGAGTGTCGAGACAGCTGAGTGAACACGGCCTCATATTCTTTGACCGAATGATTCCTATGAGTCAGCTGTATGAATTCCATCTCTATTTACTCCTTTACGGTATGGGAAAAGTACTTCTTGAGTAATAATTCTTAAAGCCTTCCCACTCTATATTCGCCTCTTCATCAGCCTTCATTCGTTTGGTAGCCTTCCACCATTGAATGGCCTCGTCTCTCAGCATAAACACAGCTAAGGTTACCTTCTGCCTCTCGATACACCCCAGAATCTCGAAGATGTCCTCTAAGTCTGATATCCAGGACTCAACTTTAACGGATCAGTCGTACCAGAGAAAGAGGGTGAAAATTATCAAAAACAAAATTTGCATATTCAAATTTGATATAATTTGTTTTATATCGTTCTTTTCCCTTAACCAAACAATGTGTAAGAGTTATTCAATAATTTACTCTAGGGGTTGTATAACAAATGACTCAAAATATTATAAAATCAAAATTATAACTAAATCGACGGTGCAACTTTATTTCCAAAGGTTCAAAAGGTACTTGTCCAAAACAATGAGTCCATCGAAAAGAGAAACACTCAGCTTATTCTCCTATTCTGATTACTACTCCACCTCTTTCTTCCCCAACCCTAATCATCTCTTGGTTTAATATAGTATTCCCATTCTTTGATCCACTGCTATACTTTAGCCCTAGAGAAAGTCACTGAATTTGCATCTCCCAGCTAATTCTGTAGCTTTGTAACTTTCTTCGTAAATAGTAATTATAGTCCTTCTATCTTTGCTCCCAATTGAAACTGTAGTTGATCCTCATACTATCCAGTTGGGTTTCCAATACTTTAATTTCCTCCTTCAACCACTGTATCTCCTTCTCTAATGGAATCATCCTCTCTTCCAAATCTGCCAATTCCACCATGGGATGCTTTCCTAGTTTCTTGCTTTCATTGTAGGATGCTTGGTTAGAATATCCCGATCCTTCAAAAGGCATCTGGCTGACCTTTATGGATAAGCTATCCTTTCTCCGACCTGCCATAATCTTATCACAACACAAATATCATAGATATCTTCCATCAATACAATACTGCTTAATTTAAAATTAAACACTTATTGAATACCGAATTTTGCAAGGAAGCATATCAACAAATCCCAAATTTTCACTTAGTCAAGACCCTTTCCTTTCCTACCCTACCCCAACTCATTAGCCTAAATACGAGTCTATAGGATCGTAATACGTATGCTCTAGTACCATTTATGTCACAACCCAAACCCATGGGAGTGCCCATGAGCTAGAACCGTGACTGGCCGCAGGCCCATCCAAATATCGACCCAGGGCTCTGCCAAGCCTTATTACAACCTAGACACAAAAACATATAACCAAGTAATTTACAACTATCTCTTTAATAATATTTCTAAAACCACGCTTATAATTTCTCAAATGAATCTCCAATGGCATTCTTTATTTAACAAGTAACACAAGTGTTTTTAAATCCGATGGAGATCTAAGCTCCAAAAAATCTCAAATTATTAAATAATCTAAGAGTAGTACAACTCCTCTAGCAGTTGTCTACTGCAACTACATTCTCGTGGCCCTCATCAGTGTCGGTTCCATCTAGATAATCGCCTAAAAATATTTAAAAGAGTGAGCATGGGGCCCAGTTAGGACACAAACCATGTCCCTAAAATAAGTTTGAGGATTTCAAAACATGCCATGGATTTTCTTTTCAATATCAGGAAATCAATATCAACATAAATGTAAAATTACTTCACATATATGTACTTGTCAAAAAGATACTCAGAACCGGAGTATGACATCCCAAAAGTTTAATAAACAGTTATCATAGTTCATCACAACTTAGGTATGCTGCGATCAACGTATGGTCCCACTAACTAGGACCCAAAATCCCTCCTCCACCTGGGATAAACAACATTTGTGGACGCAGGGGCGAACCATGATGCAACAGTACTATGCACCAACATATGGTCTGGTTGACCAGAACCCATAATCCACTTTCCCCCGTGGATATGGAGCTCAACAACCAATATTAACCTCTTAATATCGTACCATGATTCACACATAGTTCTCGAAAACACACAACACATATCATGAAAATTTTAATTCAATTTCTCATCAACCAATTTCACAAAAGCAGAAGTACAACAAATACTTTAAAACTTTCATTTGGTAAAGTCACGTATACATACACATATTGGAAAATAGGTTGTAGGAAGGAACATAACATAAGTACTTACTAGATTGCTAAGCGGTTCTGATTCTAGCTCACAAGCCGGCCCTAACACTTGTCTATTGAAACCTAAACAATAAACTATATAGGTGTTATATATTGCCTCTCAATCATGCTTAGCTGCTGAATTTCCTCCAAATGGTGAAATTACCAAAGTGCCTCCGAACTTGTGCCAAATTACCAAAGTACCCACAACGCCTAACATACCACGACACCCACAAAAAACTCAAAACACTCTTTTCAACAATTAGATGGGTTTTTTTTGGATAAAAAGGACCTTTCTTGAAATTTGCTGTTCAAAACCATAAAACGCTCCCTAAACTGAGCGCTAAGGATCATGTTTCAGAGTATATCAAATAGTGTCGGAATGTGCCAAATTTTAGATGTTCAAGTGTCTCAATAAGATCAGATCATTATAAAATTTCTGGCTAAAGATAATTTTGTTTATTATGCCAAATAATTCAAAAACCTATTTTCAAATTTAAATTAGTTTAGGCTCTTTGCATGCCCAAATAATTCTAGAAATTCTACATATAAGGTTATTTCACTTTGCCTCAATATGTTTAGAAATGGCCATTAAAAATATTTTAGTAAACTACCGTAATAGTAAAGCGCTACGCGACTAACAACGTTAAAAATAGCAAACAACATTAAAAACTCCTGAAACTTTAAAAAACACACTATCTTAGCTACATAAGATTAGTGTAAAAATTTCAGACTTTAATAACTTAAATTACAACTTTAAAATACACCAAAATCCTTTGTTTGGATAAAATCGTTTAGCATGCTTCGCAAACTCAGAAAATCCCAAAACATTCCAGATTGTAGGTCTTACAAAAATAATACGGGTCACTCTTTTGTACTTCGTCCAAATAAATTTCTAAACATGTCTAAAAAAGTGGGAAAGAAACTGTTGGAATGGAATTTATTTCAACGACACTATTGAATTCAAAGTTTGAACTCTCAGCTTTTCCCCCTCTTTCTGTGCGCAACACCTTCTTCCTCACCAAAACCCAGCAGCCCACCCCCTCCCAAACACACACACCTCACACCTTTTTCACCCCCACTCACTCCCACACATTAACACACACATAAACATGTTTATACACGCTATTACACTTATACGCACACACTAAGACACACACAACACAACACATATTCCACACCCAACCACTTATACATCCACTAATTCCATACCCACTCCCTCAGGGTGATGGGTCTTCTTCTTCTTTTTCAACTTTTTCTACCATCACACACACTACAACCCACACCCATCAACCTCACTCAAGGCTAGAACTTTTAACCCATCTCCATCTCCCTTACTAGAACACACACACATTGCAAATCATGGTAGCACATGGCTGCTGCAGCCACCCTTTTCTCTCATGGCAGCCCATCCTATCACCCCATTACATACCCTCCACACCAATGACCACCCATAGTAACCCATGGCTGCAATAGTCCACCCACACACTCACGGCACGAAATGGTTACTGAAACCAAAAAGATAACCCTAGAGGGGAGGGGGGGCTGAATAGGGTTTTAAGACTACTTTAAAAATTAACAAACAACAAACCTCAATCTCAATAACTTAAATGAGCAAACAACCAATCTCAACACAAATGTAAAACGATAATGTAAAGATAGAAGGGTTTAGAGATACTTGACAAGGAGAATTAAATGGTTCGGCTTGATATACCCTCAAGCCTACGTCCACCCCTTCAAGGAAGTCCCTTGAAAGGCCCTAGAATCCACTAGTATGATCTTCCTTACGGGTCAAGATCGAACATCTTACAATCCCTTGATGCTATGTCCACATCAAGAACAAGCTTTGACAAACCCAAAGCTCCAAAGCTTGACAACCCCAAGCTTTGATACAAGAACATTTCGATGAAGAAAAATGTACAAGATTTTACTCTCAAGAAGTAGATGAGTACAAGTTAAAGCACTAGAACAAGAGACATGAGTGTATGATGACTTATGAAAGTGTAAATCTCTCAAATGTAAGCTCACAATAAATGCTCTCTTGAAATGGATGAGAAATCAATGAAAACCAAGAGAGATTGAACAATTGCTTTGATCTTTGAGAATATGAAAGATAAGAGAGCTTTGAATGCAATTGATGAATCAAAACTATGCCCAAGATGAGTATTTATAGAGGTGGGAATAAATATGACCGTTTGGAGTTAGGTGGAGCATTAAATGCGCCAAAACGGTGAATGCAGTCGACTGCAATGTTGTATTCCCAAAGTAGCCGTTGGAAATTCAAATTTCCAACTTGCAGTCAACTGCAATGCAATGCAGTCGACTGTAATAGGCTACTGGAAGTATTGCAGTCGACTTCATTCCAATGTAGTCGACTGTAATACCTCACTGCCCAACTTGCAGTCGACTGCATTCCAAAAAATGCAGTATCCTAGTTTTTAAAGAATGAAAAACTTTTATGCATGCAAAGGAAACCTATGGGCAAGTTCTAGGTATACAGTCATCGTAACGATCATCTCTCTACATCTAGTTTACAAAGAAGGAAATAAAGCGTTGTAAAATTCAATCGACGAATTCCTTCTTTGATGCGTTCCGTTGAGAGTCTTTGATCGTGTTGCTCGTCTAATAGTCTGTTTGCATGAGTATGAGATTGTTCATATTGCTTCATCAACTCAATGCATGTTAGACAACATAAACATCAATGTTAGTTATCATCAAAACCAAATATAATCCTAGGTTAAATAACCGTAGGGTTAACAATCTCCCCATTTTTTATGATGGCAAACATTGATTCAAATAATATGAGATATATAAGATAATAAGCGTAAAGAAGCATGACAATCTCAATTAAGAACCATAAGGGGTTAAAAGAAGAATCATGATGATAAGCTGCCCCTATCTTAAGCAATATAGGGCTCTCCCTAACCCAAGTAATATATGCTCATATCAAATCCACACAAGTATGAATCAACAATATTTTCTCCCCCTTTTGACATCATTGAAAAAAGATCGAGGGTGTGTGTGAAAGTGATCAAATTATGTATCCATCCATGGATAATCAATATAGCCAACAAGGGCATTCAAACAATAAAACATAAGTACTTGAATAACCATCAAAAGGTGTACCAAGCGCGTTTTACAAAACTAGCACATAAAGGAAGTTTAAAGGTTTTAGAAATATGAGTGTGTGCAAATAATTTTAAAATAAATAAATATCAATAAAACCAACATTTGTTTGGAAAGAGAAAAATCAACCAAAGCATGCTATAAGCATATTAAATAATGTTCAAGCATGAGAAGTGCAACTTGCATGTTTATGCACAAGAGATATAACATTTAGTCACATAAGTGAAGACATGCCAAGTTCTCTTCTAAGAGTGGTAAACCTCTTCGAATCTAAAGGTTTAGTGAAGATATCCGTTAATTGGTGATTTGTGTCCACGAAATCTAGAACAATATCACCTTTTTGCACATGATCACGGATAAAATGGTGTTTGATTTCTATGTGCTTGGTTCGTGAATGTTGGATGGGATTTTTCCTCAAATCAATGGCACTCAAGTTATCCCATAAGATAGGTATGTGATCATACTTGAGTCCAAAATCCAAAAGGGTTTGTTTCATCCAAAGAATTTGTGCACAACAAGCACCAACCGCCATATATTCGGCTTCGGTGGTAGAGAGTGCAACCGAGTTTTGCTTTTTGGAACTCCAAGAAACAATAGAGTGACCTAGGAATTGGAAACCTCCACTAGTACTTTTCCGCGCGGTTTTACAACCGGCATAGTCGGCGTCGGAGTAACCAATTAGGTCAAAAAAGGATGTGTTTCTAGGAAACCATAACCCTAAATCGTGAGTGCCTTTAAGATATCTAAGGATTCTCTTGACGGCAATCAAATGAGATTCCTTAGGACAAGCTTGAAATCTAGCACATAAACAAACACTAAACATTATATCGGGTCTACTTGCGGTAAGGTAAAGGAGTGATCCGATCATACCTTGATAGCGCTTAATATCAACATCCTTACCCTTTTCATCTTTATCAAGCTTTAATGAAGAGCTCATTGGAGTGTCAAAAGCATTTGATGCTTCCATGTCAAATCTCTTGAGTAGCTCTTTGGTGTATTTGGCTTGGTTGATAAATATTACATCCTTGCTTTGTTGGATTTACAATCCAAGGAAGAAGGTGAGTTCTCCCATCATGCTCATTTCAAACTCCTTACTCATACAAGAAGCAAACTCTTCGCACAAGGATCCATTAGTAGCACCAAATATAATATCATCAACATAAATTTGCACCAACAATAAGTCCTTGCCCTTAGATTTTATAAAAAGAGTGGTGTCAAGTTTTCCTCTTGAAAAACCATTTTCTAAAAGAAAACTACTTAGCCTTTCATACCAAGCTCTAGGAGCTTGTTTTAAACCATAAAGAGCTTTGCTAAGCTTGAAAACATGGTTTGGAAATTTTTCATGTTCAAAGCCGGGAGGTTGAGCCACATAGACCTCCTCCGAAATAAAACCATTTAGAAAGGCACTCTTGACATCAATTTGAAAGAGTTTAAAATCTCTATAGTAAGCAAAAGCTAATAGCATTCTAATAGATTCAAGTCTAGCTACCAGTGCATAAGTCTCATCAAAATCAATTCCTTCCTCTTGGTTATAACATTGGGCCACTAATCTAGCCTTGTTTCTAACCACGACTCCGGATTCATTAAGTTTGTTTCTAAAGATCCATTTTGTGCCTATAATCCTAAAGTTTTGAGGTTTAGGCACAAGAGTCCAAACTTGATTTCTTTCAAATTGAACTAGCTCTTCTTGCATAGCAAGCATCCAAGATTCATGATGTAGAGCTTCGGAGAAGTTATTCGGTTCAATTTGGGAAAGAAACGCTATATTAACATGTTGTTGAAGAGAGCGTCGACTTCTTACCCCACTCGAAGGATTACCTAAGATTTGATCGCTTGGATGATCCGTTTTGTAAGTCCAATCTTTTGGTAATTCTTGAGAGTTGTCCAAGTTTGAAGCATCATTGATTGCTTGCTCGTTTCCCCCTTGAGAACTTGATTGTTGCTCTCCTAGATCAATTTCTTTGGGGTTTCCTTGTAGTGTTTCACTTATGTCCAAAGTTCTCATGTCATTGTCCATGTCATCTACATTAACAATGTTAGTGCTCCGAAGAAAAGGATTAGTCTCATCAAAAGTAACATTAATGGATTCTTCAACAACCAAAGTACTTTTATTATAAACTCTATATGCCATACTATTATTAGAGTAACCAAGAAAAATACCCTCAAAGGTTTTGGAATCAAATTTGCTAAGGTGATCCTTAGTATTTAAAACAAAACATTTGTAACCAAAGACTCTAAAAAGGCTCACCTTAGGTTTCTTATCATTAAAAAGTTCATAAGGGGTTTTTAACAAAAAGTTTCGCAAGATAACTCTATTAAGAACAAAACAAGAACAATTGACCGCCTTCGCCCAAAAGTATTTAGGTAAACCATATTCGTTAAGCATTATTCTTGTCGCTTCTTGCAAAGACCTATTCTTTCTTTCGGCAATACCATTTTGTTGAGGAGTTCTAGGAGCCGAAAAATTATGTGATATCCCAAAGTCATCACACAAGGCTTCTATTTTTGAATTTTCAATTTTTTTACCATGATCACTTTGAATGTTGGTAATCAAATAACCTTTTTGATTTTGAACACGTTTTGCAAATGAAGTGAACACATTTAGAGATTCATCTTTGGTAGTAAAAAAGAAAGTCCAAGTATAGCGAGAATAGTCATCAACAATAACAAAACAATATGATTTACCACCAAGACTAGTAGTAGGGATTGGTCCAAACAAATCCATGTGAAGTAATTGCAAGGGTCTAGAAGTAGATACCATTTTCTTCGGTTTGTGAGAGACTTTCTTTTGCTTACCCATTTGACAAGCATCACATACTTTATCTTTCTCAAACTTGATCTTCATGAGACCCCTCACAAGTTCTTTGCTTGAAATATCCTTCAAATGCTCCATGTGCATGCGACCAAGTTCTTTTACCTATAACAAAAATAATTTTACAAGGACAATGATTAGTCGTATGCCCTTTCTTGTTGCACCAACCGCAAAACTTTAGGAGGCATAGCCATGGGATCTAATCCAAGACTACCTTTGTTTAGGCTAATTCTTTGGCGTCCAAGCATGACATCCAAATTGTTTTGACCATCAACAAATTTTTCAAGACATTTTCTCAAATCACAAATCTCAACTTTTAAATCTTCATTTTGTTTTTCTAAAGCCAAAGTTTTGGAAGAGATTTGTTTTGAGATAGGAGTGTTAACAAGTAATTCAACCAAATCGTTATTCACATATTTCACATATAAATGGTTGGAAATGCATTCATTCTTGGCATGCAACTTATCATTTTCCATTATCAACTTCTCAATTTGCTTATTAGCTTCAAGGAATTTCTTAGACAAAATAATATTTTTCTTGAAAATTTTCTTGGATTCCTCATATAAGCTATCATAAGCATCTTCAAAGCTTTCATTATCACTATCACTACCGGAAGAAGAGCTTACCTCATCATTTGCCATGAAGCATACATTTGCTTGATCATTCTTCTCATAGTCTTCATCACTTGAATCAAAATCACTCCATGATGGAGTATGTTCGGCATTCATTGCTCTTTCCTTCTCCTTGTTTTCTTTCTTAGAGAATTGTCTTCTTTTAGCTCTTTCCCATACATCTCTTCTTTCCTTCTTCTCCCTTTTGTAGATAGGACAATCCATCTTCATGTGTCCCGGCTTGTGGCATTTGTAGCAAAGCTTCTCTTCGTTGCTAGTATTTTGTTGCCTTCTCCCATCATTCCTTTTAAATCTTAAGAACTTCTTAAAGTTCTTTGCAACCATTGCAATATCCTCTTCATCATCACTTGACTCAAGGTTTGAAGATAAAGCTTTAAGAGCAATTGATGTAGGCTTCTTCTTGACGTCCTCTTGATCAAAGGTCTTGAGTTGCATTTCGTACGTCATAAGTGAGCACATCAATTCATCAAGAGGAAAGATATTGAGATTCTTCGATTCTTGGATGGCGGTGATCTTTGCATCCCAAGCTCTTGGTAAGGACCTAATCACCTTTCTTACGAGATCACCATTAGTGAATTCCTTGCCCAATTGCTTCAAAGGGTTCACAATGTTAGTAAAACGAGTATTCATATCCGTAACGGATTCATTTGGAAGCATATGGAATAACTCATAATCTCTAAACAATAAGTTCATCTTGGAGTCTCTAAGAAGAGAAGTCCATTCATGAGTGACTTGAAGAGTATCCCAAATACTCTTAGCGGAATTACACATAATGACTCTATTGAGTTCATTAGTGTCTAAAGCGCACACAAGACAATTTTTCGCTCTAGCATCCATACAAATCATCTTCTTGTCATGATCACTATACTCCGATTTGGATTTAGGCTCTTCAACCTTGTCAACCACCTTTATCGGAACGAATGGGCCATTCTCAACAATATCCCACATCTCATAGTCTTGAGATTCTAAGTAGATTTTCATCTGAATTTTCCACACACTATAATTGGTCCTATTAAACAATGGAGGCCTAGTGGTAGAACTACTCTCCATACCCCCAACGTAAGCCATGATCGATTAACTCTCTTGGCGTTACCCAATATAACAAGAGCCGAGGCTCTGATACCACTTGAAACCAAAAAGATAACCCTAGAGGGGGGTGAATAGGATTTTAAGACTACTTTAAAAATTAACAAACAACAAACCTCAATCTCAATAACTTAAATAGGCAAACAACCAATCTCAACACAAATGTAAAACGATAATGTAAAGAGAGAAGGGTTTAGAGATACTTGACAAGGAGAATTAAATGGTTCGGCTTGATATACCCTCAAGCCTACGTCCACCCCTTCAAGGAAGTCCCTTGAAAGGCCCTATAATCCACTAGTATGATCTTCCTTACGGGTCAAGATCGAAGCTCTTACAATCCCTTGATGCTATGCCCACATCAAGAACAAGCTTTGATAAACCCAAATCTCCAAAGCTTGACAACCCCAAGCTTTGATACAAGAACCTTTAGATGAAGAAAAGTGTACAGGATTTCACTCTCAAGAAGTAGATGAGTACAAGTTAAAGCACTAGAACAAGAGAGATGAGTGTATGATGACTTATGAAAGTGTAAATCTCTCAAATGTAAGCTCACAATAAATGCTCTCTTGAAATGGATGAGAAATCAATGAAAACCAAGAGAGATTGAACAATTGCTTTGATCTTTGAGAATATGAAAGATAAGAAAGCTTTGAATGCAATTGATGAATCAAAACTATGCCCAAGATGAATATTTATAGAGGTGGGAATAAATATGATCGTTTGGAGTTTGGAGTTTGGTGGAGCATTAAATGCGCCAAAACGGTAAATGCAGTCGACTGCAATGTCCCATTGCAGTCGACTGTATTCCCAAATTAGCTGTTGGAAATTCAAATTTCCAACTTGTAGTCGACTGCAATGCAATGCAATCGACTGTAATAGGCTACTGAAAGTATTGTAGTCGACTGCATTCCAATGCAGTCGACTGTAATACCTCACTGCCCAACTTGCAGTCGACTGCAATCCAATGCACTCGACTGCATTCCAGAAAATGCAGTTTCCTAGTTTTTAAAGAATGAAAAACTTTTATGCATGCAAGGGAAACCTATGGGCAAGTTCTAGGTATACAGTCATCGTAACGATCATCTCTCTACGTCTAGTTTACAAAGAAGGAAATGAAGCGTTGTAAAATTCAATCGACGAATTGCTTCTTTGATGCGTTCCGTTGAGAGTCTTTGATCGTGTTGCTCGTCTAATAGTCCGTTTGCATGAGTATGAGATTGTTCCTATTGCTTCATCAACTCAATGCATGTTAGAGAACATAAACATCAATGTTAGTTATCATCAAAACCAAATATAATCCTAGGTTAAATAACTGTAGGGTTAATAGTTACTTTCCCAACACACAACTTGTATAAAAATAAATACACACACTCTCTGAAATAGAAGAAGAGAAGGATCGGGCATACCAAAGTGTTCCTGCTCGATGCCAAAATTCTTCGAAAAAAAATCCTTCGCTCTCATAAACGAATTTATGGAATTCTCCCTCTTCCTCTCTCTGTTTCCTCTTTGTCTCCCTCTCTATAGTGCTATGTAACCGAATGAAGGAAAATTCTCTTTCTCTATATACCCAAATTTTCCCTCTTAATTCAATACATTTTCCTCCTTCATTCCCTCTTTTTCCGAATAAAATGGTTGACATATATTTTTTGAATAAAATCAAATTTCTTTGGAATATTCTATTTGTTCAACAGTCCCCATTGTAAATTTTATATTTATAACCACTACACTAATTGTCGCTAAAAATTGCCAATAAAAATATTGATACTAAGTATATAAAAAAATCCTAGCTAAAAGTTTAAATTCACCGATTAAAAAATATATTGGAGTTCGAGATATTACCGGAACACCTATTGTGTAACCAAAAGAGAAAGTAGCCAAATCATAAAAGACATACATGAAGAAGAGTGTGGACCACACTTGAACGGTCAAATGCTTGCAAAGAAGATTCTCCGTCAAGGATACTATTGGAGTACCATGGAGCAAGACTATGTCGAGTATGTGAGGAGGTGTCATAAATGTCAGGTGTACGCTAACTTGCAACACCTACATCCCCGAGAGTTATACAACATGACCTCCCCTTGGCTGTTCTCAGTTGGGGAATAAATTTGATGGGAAAGATCAGTCATAAGGCCTCTAATAGACATGAATTCATACTAGTAGCCATAGATTACTTTACAAAGTGGGTGGAAGCCACTTCTTATGCCATGCCCAATGCCAGGAAGGTGGCTCAGTTTATTCGAACCAATATCTTTTGTCGATATAGAGTACCCTATGAGTTAATCTCAGACAACGAGGTACATTTTGAAGGAGAAGTCTCAGACCTAGTCGAGGAGTATGGTATCATTTGACAATGCTCGTCACCATACCAGCGAAAAACTAATGGGGCTGTCGAGGCCGCTAATGAAAACCTTAAGAGCATGTTGAGTAAAATGACGAATTCGTGTAGGAGTTGGCCATATAAGCTTCCTTATGGACTCTGGGGTTATAGGACATCTGTGAGGACGTCAACTGGGGTAACCCCATATTCATTAGTCTACGGCAAATTCAAAGAATTGGCATTAGTAGAGGTTAGCTCTCTCAGAGTGTTATTGCAGAACCAGATAGCCGAGGAAGACTGAGTGAGACACAAATTCAAAGAATTGGCATTAGTAGACAAGAAAAGGTCGAAGGCACTCTATCACATTTAGGATTACCAGAAGCGGATTGCCCGAGCATTCAATAAGCAAGCGAAGGGACGCGGATTGAAAGAAAGAGATCTGGTGTTAAGGAAAACATTGGACAAATTTGGAAACCACGAGGAAAGTTTGAACCCAACTAGTCATGTCCCTATATGATCAAGCAAGTTATGATTGGTGGTGTAGCATTGAGAAAAATGCTAGAAAAAAATTAAAATCTTCACTAGGACGAAAACCCTGCAAAGATGGCCTAGGCAAAAGTTAGGGCAAAAAGAAAAGTTCTAAGTTTAATAAGCAACCTAAGGGATATCAACCTTTATCTTTTTATATTGTTCATTGTCAGACTGTCCTCGTCATTTATGATTAACTTCCATGTCTCCAAAGCTTTCTTATAAGCTGCCCTTTGAGATATAGGAATGACATTTTCCAATTCCTCCATTAAAAAAGTAGGTATTTGCTCCACTTTTTCTTTGTCTTTACTACTCTGCCTGTCAAACTGACCCTTGAGATAAACATCCACAGCAGCTTGCCAGTTCCGAGTAGCTTTGATAGTTAGATTCCTCGTAGGTGGTTACTCCATCAGGAGCAAAGTGGGATGTTGCTGGGGCTCATCCATTTGTAAAGATTGTATCAGATTCCCACCAGGATCAAACTTCTCCTTAAATATTTGGGAACCAATCTATGACCGCTTGATCCAAATGACCCAAACTTCAGGTTTAACCTGAGGACGACGAAAACTTTGTATTGTGCTCTGAGAAGACTTGTCAAACTCACACATCTCCAGGCCCAATCCTACGGCAGCATGAGCTTCTTCCGTGGCTTGCTCCAAAGATCTTATCTCACAAGCACTTGGGAAGTCCCCGTTCAAGTCTCCCCGCAACTCGCTCTCCCAAGCCAGTACCTTTTCAGAAGCACGGGGCCAAAGCTAACAGAGGTAGGCATTTGACAACAAGGGAGCGACTGGCTCAATATCAGTGAGGAAAGGTTTATATTCAATGGAACTGTGGGTATAAGGCGGAGATCCCCAACCTCACAAGACAACATTGATTATGGAAGGACTAAGGACTTGTTCTCTTACAAACTCACCATAGACCTTCAAAATTACCTGCTCATAGCCAAACTGCCTCAAGATCCTTCAAGAAAAGTAGAAGGATGTGTAACACAGACAGAGTAGATAATCACAGGGATATTCAGCTTGTAGGTCCCTAAATACACCTAGAGAGGGGTGAATGTGTTTTACAACTTTGAGTATAAATTAAAAATGAGATTACAGAGTAATGACAAATATAACAGTAAAAAATTCAACACAGATATTTATACTGGTTCGGCCCCACCAGCCTACGTCCAGTCCTCGAGCACTCCACACAAGGGAGACCTACTCGAGCCTTTCACTAAACCAGCTAGCTTCGGGTGCTAGCTTAAACCACAGTACAATTTCCGAAACCCTTCCAAGGCTTCCAACAGTTTACAAATGAAAAGAGATTTACAATTTGAATACAACAAACAAGCTCCTTCTTGAGCAGATGTTACAATGAAAACTAAGACTAAGCCTTCTTAGGTGGGAAGATTTATATTCTTTCAAGAACCAAACGAAGAAGCTTACAATGAACTATCTCAAAGATGAACTCACTCAGTAGAGAATAGATGAGAATAAGATATCAAGATGAGAGAGAGTTTTTTTTAGATGATTTTTGAGAGTAAAAAAAAAGATTCGCAAGAGATGTGTTAAATGCTCTCAAGGAAGTGAACATTTTGGAAGGAAAAGTCCGAAAAAAGAATTCGACTAAAACAAGAGATTGAGTCGACTAAAAGTTTTGCTTCGACTAAAACATTTTGACTTCGACAAAAAGTTTTGGCTTCGACTAAAACATTTGGCTTCGACTAAAACATTTGGCTTCGACTAAAAGATTTGGCTTCGACTAAAAGATTTGGCTTCGACTAAAAGTTTTGGCTTCGACTAAAACATTTGGCTTCGACTAAAAGTTTTGACTTCGACTAAAAGTTTTGGCTTCGACTAAAAGGACATTTTAAGACTGGAAAGAAAGAATTGCCCAATTTACTCGACTAAAAGTTGTTTGCCTTCGACTAAAAGAAACAATTTTGGTTCTTTACTAGAATTTCTGTCAGATCTTTTAAGAAAGACTTAGAAATGCTAACAAGGAAAAATAGACTTCAGGTTCTTGCATCTTCAATGTAGTCCAAGTCTTTAAATCCCGAGTCCAAGTCCAAGTTCAAGCTTTGTCCATGTCAAGATCTTGTCTTTGTTTGATTAAGATAAATCCTGAAATGTTTATCTTAATAATTTTGTTAGATTAATGTTAGAGATAATAAGTCTGGAATCATCAAAATCAACAAGTCAACAATCTCCCTCTTTTTGATGATGACAATATTAGTTCTAACATTATAAAAACATACTCCCCCTTAATCAGTTAACATTTAAACAAGGAGATAACTAAAAGAGCATCTTTTAATATTCAACAAACGAATTAATAAAGGTGAATAATACTTGTTCTCCCCCTTTGTCAAATCAAAAAGAGGGCAGCCATGGCAACAATCAAATGAAGAAATAAATAATAGAAAATCTAAGGCCGACGGCGGTGAGCACCCTGGGCAGAGGATGAGGGATCAGAAGGCGGCGGAGCAGATCGACGAGCACCTTGCGCAGAAGAGGAGGGATCAGCAGGCGTCGTAATGGTTGTGGGGACTTCACGACACGAGGAGAGCGCGGCCTCGAAGGGTTGTATGGGAGATGCGGGTTAAAGAACCATTCTTCCCCTTCGGTGCCAGTATGTCGAGAAGGAAAGAGATCCGGACGAGTCACCCTAAAGCCATGAGCCTGATCGAAGATCTGATGGGCCAGATAGCGGTTTTGTTCGGTCAGAATGCTCGTACTGAGATAGGCCTGGCGATGATGAGCCTGAAGGGCAGCTTCCTGTTGGTGGTGAAGATCATGCTACATCCGAGTCAAACTCTCCAGGAGTGGAGTATGATTGAGTTGGATAGAGAAAAGGTTAGAGGTAAGGTCGTTAAGAAGGTTATGAAAGTCGATTTGGTTCGAGAGAAACTGGGTGGAGGAGTGTTGAACCGACTGCTGAAGAACATCAAGTTCATGAAGGAGAGCAGTGTGGTTAGCTGCAACAGAAGCAACAAGGGTGGTTTGCGATTCAAGTATTAACTGAATTGAGGTAGAGAGACGAGAAAGAGTTTCAGAGAGGTCGGAGTTGTCGGTGGAGAGGAACTCATCAAAATTGAGATTTGAGAAGTCGTTAAGCGGGCTGAAGAAAGGATCAGCAGGGTGAGGAGGGGTGGGCAGAGGTGGGACCGATGAGGAAGGGTCAGAAGGAGGGAAGGGGATAGAGCTAGATGGGTCAGTAGGTGCAGGGGGTATGAACTGAGAAAAAGGAGGTGGTGGTGGTAGAACGGACGGGGAAGGAGCAGAAGGTGGGGCTGAAGGAACTGCAGGAGTAGGGGAGGGAACTGGAGTAGGAGTAGGAGCGGGGGCAGGAGCAGAAACGGGAGCAGGACCCAGAACAGACCTGGTATGGGAGGGGTCGGTAACAGTGATGCGCTTAAGAATGACAGTGTCGGAGGTGAGACCAGAGCAAATGGCGAAACCGGCACGCCGAAGAGAAGTTTCGTAAAAAATATGGTGACTCAGAAGATAGATACATTCCGAGTTAGAGGTAGGAAGAGGGACATGAAAATATTCAAAAATGCGGGTTTACAGGAGTCCGAAAGGAAAATTAGCAGATGATTTGGTTTTTCGGGCATTCATTACGAGCATGATAATGCCCGCAATGTTTAAGGGAGAACCCCGATGAAGTGGGTGAGAAGAATGATGTCTAAATATGAAAAGGTAGCAAAAGAGCCGGAAAAAGTCGAGATATTATAACAAAGAATAAGATGGAGGACACGATGAAGAGGAGGAAGGTCACCTAGACTAGGTTTGCGGGGTCGAGAGATGGACTGGTCTCCTAAAAGAGTTTATGTTTGTTGGAGGGGGGTAAAGGAGCTGGTGGTACACCACGTGTTTCCGGGGAAAACAATGGTAGATGATTGATTGGTAAAACCGAGTATATAGGCTAAGGTGGTGGCATCGAGACGGATGTGGACCCTATTCACATAAGTGGTCAAAAAAGTGGAGGATAGAGCATTAAAATGCATGTTTGAATAGAACATGTGGACAAGAGCAGGGTAATAAATGGAAGGGGGAAAGAGAATGGAGGGACAGCCCATTCGCTCAAAAAGGCCTGTAAGACCAAGTTGAGTCATGAGATTGACATCATTTGGACGACCTCCCGATTGACGAAATTGGTATAGTAGGTGATTTGGTCGTCGACTGACTCAAAGAAATGGGGAATGTGAAGTATATCGGTAGGAGATATATAGGGGCATGTAGGTGGTGGGCGGGTTGGAGGAGGAGCAGATGAAGAAGAGGCGACGGGAAGAAGAGGAGGAGGAGGAGCAACAGTACCTGAAGACGACGGAGCAGCAGACTGCCGAGGAGCAGGTACAGAGGACGATGAACGTGTAGCAGCAGTTGTCGTTTGACGAGTGCGGCGATGAGTGGATGGTGGTGGTGGAATAGCAGCAGCAGGTGGAGCAATAGTAGGTGAAGGAGCCACGTCGGATTCATCATCAGAGTCAATGACAAGACGACGGCGACTACGAGGACTTGGGTTGGAGTCCATGTGGGTCCTTGAGAAGAAAAGTGATAGGTGCGCTAGAGAGAGAAGAAAAATAATGGTCTGTGAAAACGAAGGACAAACAGTGAAAAAGGAAACAGTAAAAAGTGAAAGGGAAAAAAGGGGGGCTATATATAGACAACAGACTTTTAGTCGACTAAAACATGATTCTCAGTCGACTGAAAAGGTTTTAGTCGACTGAAAGTGGAATTTTCAGTCTACTAAATCCCACAGCTGACCCAAGGAGAAACTGAAGTTTAGTTGACTTAAAATATTTTAGTCGACTGAAACATTACTTTTAGTCGACTAAAATGAACAGTGACCAAGGAGAGTAAGAAAATTTTCAGTCGACTGAAATTTTATAGTTGAATGAAAATTTGACTTTTCAGTCGACTAAAAACATCAGAAGCAAAAGAAAATAGTTTTGAGGCAAAAGAAAAATGACTTTTGAAGCGACGAAGAAACAAGACTGATAATTCAAAGAGAAAGATGTCGGTTGAAAAAGTAACAAAAAATTTAGCTAAGATCACACATTCCTAAGCGACGACGAAGAGAACAGAATGAGGATTCAGGTAAGGGTTTTGTAAAGATATCTGCGAGCTGATCTTCTGAGCGAACTTTCTTGAGTTCTATTAAACCTTTCTGAACATTGTCTCGAAGAAAGTGGTGACGAATATCGATATGCTTAGTGCACGAGTGTTGGACAGGATTTTTACTAATGTCAATAACACTGCTACTGTCGTACATAATAGGAATATGGTCTATTGAGACACCAAAATCTCGTAAAGTTTGACGCATCCACAGTACTTGGGCACAACAGCTTCCAGCTGCAACATATTCCGCTTCAGCTGTGGAGAGAGCCACATATGTCTGTTTCTTACTGTGCCACGACACTAAAGCATCGCCGAGGAACTGGCAAGTGCCACTAGTACTCTTTCGATCGACAAGACATCCCGCATAATTAGAATCAGAATAACCTACCAGATTGAGCGAGGAACTACGTGGATACCAAAGGCCTAAATTTAAAGTGTCAGAGAGATATTTAAAAATACGTTTAACTGCAGAGAGATGAGATTCTTTGGGACAGGCTTGAAAACAGGCACAAATACATACACTAAACATTATGTCAGGTCTAGAAGCAGTAAGATAAAGTAAACTACCAATCATACCACGATAAAGTTTGTTATCTACATCTTTACCATTTTCATCTTTGACAAGATTAACGCTGGAAAAAATAGGGGTACCTCTAGGTTTAACATTAGTCAAGCCAAACATTTTCAAAAGCTCCCGTGTGTACTTAGACTGACTTATAAAAATTCCTTCTTTTGACTGCTTGATTTGGAGTCCAAGAAAAAAAGTAAGTTCTCCCATCATGCTCATCTCAAATTCCCTGCGCATATTCTTAGAAAACTCTTGGCATAGATCATTGTTAGTGGCACAAAAAATAATGTCATCAACATATATTTGAACTATTAAAATATGCGAATTACGAATTTTCGTAAACAGAGTAGTATCGACTTTGCCACGAGAGAATCCATGATCAATGAGGAAGCTGCTAAGACGATCGTACCAAGCTTGAGGAGCTTGTTTATGACCGTACAAAGCCTTTTTCAGCTTAAAAACATGATTGGGGTATTTTTCATTTTCAAAACTGGGAGGTTGTTTAACAAAAACTTCCTCCTGTATTACCCCATTCAAGAAGGCACTTTTCACGTCCATTTGAAAAAGTTTAAAGTTCATATGACATGAAAATGCCAAAAGCATTCGGATAGCTTCAAGTCGAGCAACTGGGGCAAAAGTTTCATCAAAATCAACCCCTTCGACTTGATTGTATCCTTTAGCAACTAGTCTAGCCTTGTTACGAACAATATGGCCATCTTCATCAAGTTTGTTTCGAAAAACCCACTTTGTTCCAATGACCTTTTTTTGAACAGGAGCCGGAACTAGTGACCAAACATCGCTTCTCTCAAATTGATTCAATTCATCTTGCATGGCAAGAATCCACTCAGAATCTTTTAGAGCCTCTGAGATATTTTTAAGCTCTATTTGAAAAACAAAAGCAAAATCCGCACAAAAAAGATTTACCGTAGACTGTGTTATAATTCCGCGTTCCACATTACCTATGACTTGTTCTAATGGATGACTGGGGGAGTATCTCCAGCTTTTTGGAAGTCTCGTCACTATTATTGTGAGAAGATGTTGAACTCTCCCCCTCAATTGAAGAGACATTAAGTTTGTTGTTCAAGTCCAGGGAGAGTTCTTCACTGTCATCACCTGCATTCTTACTTGGTTTTTCAACATTAGATTCTTCAAATACTACATGCATAGATTCTTCAACTGTCATAGTTCTATGGTTATAGATTCTATATGCTCTACTTTTTAATGAATAACCAAGAAATATTCCCTCGTCAGATTTCGCATCGAACTTTCCCAAGTTCTCACGATTGTTCAAAATAAAGCATTTGCAACCGAAAACCTTGAAATAATCGATTTTTGGTTTTCGATTTGAGAACAGTTCGTAAAGAGTTTTATCAAGAATCGGTCTGATGAGTACTTTGTTCAACAAGTAACAGGAAGTGCTGATGGCTTACGTCCAAAAATATTTTGGCAGAGAGTTTTCATGAAGCATGGTTCTGGCCATTTCTTGCAGAGTACGATTCTTTCTCTCTACAACCCCATTTTGTTGGGGTGTCCGAGGAGCAGAAAACTCATGTGAAATGCCATTTTGTATACAAAAAGGAATAAAATCTTTTTTAAATTCACCGCCATGATCACTTCGAATTTTTACAAGCTTCAACTCCTTCTCATTTTGAAGTTGCTTAACAAGACTGAAAAAAATTTCAAACGCTTCATTCTTATGAGTTAGAAAAAGAACCCAGGTGTATCTTGAAAAATCGTCAACAATGACGAAAACATAAAACTTTCCACCTAGGCTGGCATTTCTCGTAGGGCCAAAAAGATCTAAATGAAGAAGTTGAAGAGGGCGAGAGGTGGAAACAACATTTTTGGCTTGAAAAGATGTTTTTGACTGTTTACCATATTGACAGGCAACCCAAACCTTATCCTTGACAAACTTTAACTTTGGTAAGCCTCTGAGAAGCTTTTTCGAGAGAAGTTTCTTAATTAGATCCATGTGAACATGACCTAATCTACGATGCCACAACCAAATATCATTATGTTGAGCATAAAGCAAATTTCATGAGAAGAGTCAGATGCATCGAAAGATAGAGTATAGATATTACCATCTCTCTTACCAACCAAAGTACCTCCATTTGAGGCATGACTGATTAGGCATTTATCATCTTCAAACTGAACTTTGTGTCCACTGTCGATTGGTTGACTGATACTTATCAAATTGAACTTCAAACCGTCAACCAAAGATACGTTATCGATAGATATGGAACCGGTGCCAATTTTACCTTGACCGATGATCTTCCTATTTGAGTTGTCTCCAAAGGTAACAAGTCCTCCATTCTTCGGGGTGATATGTGAGAAAAGAGAGTGATCCCCGGTCATATGCCTTGAACATCCGCTGTCGAGAATCCATTTGTTATAGTCTACCCTTGCTTTCAAGCATACCTACAACAGATTCTGCTTTCGTTCCTTTAGGTACCCACGCTTTCTTGGGTCCTGGAAGATTAGATAAACAAGATTTTGGCACCCAAACTTGTTTCATTTTATTCTTTGTAATAGAAGAGAATGACTGATTTTTAACAGCATTAACAGGACAATTTTTAACTAAGTGTCTTTTCTTGTTACATACTGTACAGAGTGTGAATGGAGAGCATGAAGCTAAATTTTTGTTAAAGAAATTTTTATAATCCTTTTGCTTTTTTGAAGGATCGTAACCGATTCCACTTTTCTCAAAAACACATCTTTGTCTTTCCAAAAGAATATCCAAATTCTCTATTCCTTGGATAAATTTTGAAAGAGTAAAATTCAGATCTTCAATCTTCTTTTCTAAATTCATTTTTTGTGTAGAAATATATTCCAGTTGAAATTTTAAGGATTCGTTTTCAACTGGAACTTTTACTCCTCTGAGAGATTGAATTTCAGAAGACAAAAGAGAATTTTCCTTCTTAGAAGCATTCAGATTATTTTCTAAAGAAACATTTTCAGAAATATAAAGTTCAATCTTTTCTTGCAACTCTTCCTTTTCGCCTTCCAACTCTTCAACAGTACTTATCAAAGAAAGAGCCTTATTTTTTAGATAAGCATTTTTAACTTTTAACTTTTCATAATTTTCACTGAGTTCGAGAAAAGCTGACTTAAGTTCATTATAATCAGGATTTTCAGAGATTACCTTGGAATCATCATCTTTGGCCATGAAGCAAAGTTGAACTACGTCATCATCTTCGCTAATTTCTTTATCACTTTCATCAGAGTCATGCCAAGTCAGCAGAGCTTTTCTGGACTTGAACTTCTTTTCTTTGAAGTCTCGACTGTTGCTGCTTGCAGTCTTGTTTTTGAGTTGCGGACAATATTTTTTGATGTGCCCAGTTCTGCCGCATTCATAGCAGGCATCAGGATTTTCCTTTACATTCCAATCACTGTTATTTCTCTGATGTGATTGGTCTGTAGGATTTCTCCTAATCTTCCCATCTCGCTTTCTTGCGAGAAACTTCTTGAACTTTCGAGTGATGAGAGCCATTTCAGAATCAGAATCGTCGCTGCTCTCTGTAGGTTCATGAGAGGGTCTCAGCTTTAAGAGCCAAGTTCTTCTTCTTGGAAGTGGTTTCTTCTTCATCATGAATTTTCATTGTAATTTCATGAGTCATTAGAGAAGCCACCAATTCTTCAAGCTTTTGCACATTCAAGTCCTTTGCCTCTTGAATGGCTGTGAGTTTTGCTTCCCATCTCTTTGGAAGAGATCTGAGAATTTTTCGGACAACTTCATTTTCTGGATAGATTTTACCCAAAAGCTTCAGTCCATTTATAATGAGTGTGAATCTGGAGTACATCTCATTTATGGACTCGTGCTCCTTCATCTTGAAGGCCTCTCATACTGCTGGACCAACATGTTGATCTTGGTCTCTTTTACTTGATTTGTTCCTTCCTGAGTAACTTCCAACAATCTTCACATTTCTCTAGTTGTTTCACATGCTGAGACTCGATTGTACTCATTCATGTCAAGGCCACAGCTGATAATGTTCTTAGCTTTATCATCCATGGAAAAAAGATGCGCCTCATGAGTGTCCATTTCAAGAATTCCTTTCGGAATCTTGGTTCCATCCGATCCATCCTTCATTGAAATTATAGGACCATTTTCTACAACATACCACACGTGTGTATCCTGCCTCAGAAAATTCCTCTTACGATTTTTCCAGTAGCTGTAGTTGTCATTCTTCAACAAGGGTGGCCTGATGGTTGCTGATTCTTCTTCCATAATACGATCTTTAGCTCTTGATGATTAAGTCACAGAGAAATACCAGAGCACACGGCTCTGATACCACTTGTAGGTCCCTAAATACACCTAGAGAGGGGTGAATAGGTGTTTTACAACTTTGAGTATAAATTAAAAATGAGATTACAGAGTAATGACATATATAATAGTAATAAATTCAACACAGATATTTATACTGGTTCGGCCCCACCAGCCTCTGTCCAGTCCTCGAGCACTCCACACGAGGGAGACCTACTCGAGCCTTTCACTAAACCAGCTAGCCTCGGGTGCTAGCTCAAACCGCAGTACAATTTTCGAAACCCTTCCAAGGCTTCCAACAGTTTACAAATGAAAAGAGATTTACAATTTGAATACAACAAACAAGCTCCTTCTTGAGCAGATGTTACAATGAAAACTAAGACTAAGCCTTCTTAGGTAGGAAGATCTATATTCTTTCAAGAACCAAACCAAGAAGCTTACAATGAACTATCTCAAAAATGAACTCACTCAATAAAGAATAGATAAGAATAAGAGATCAAGATGAGAGAGAGTTTTTTTTAGATGATTTTTGAGAGTCAAAAAAAATTCGCAAGAGATGTGTTAAATGCTCTCCAGGACCCCTTTTTATACAAGTAACGGAAGTGAACCATTTTGGAAGGAAAAGTCCGAAAAAAGGATTCGACTAAAACTAGAGATTGAGTCGACTAAAAGTTTTGCTTCGACTAAAAGTTTTGGCTTCGACTAAAAGATTTGGCTTCGACTAAAAGATTTGGCTTCGACTAAAGAATTTGACTTTGACTAAAACATTTGGCTTCGACTAAAAGTTTTGGCTTCGACTCAAATATTTGGCTTCGACTAAAAGTTTTGGCTTCGACTAAAACATTTGACTTCGATTAAAAGTATTGGCTTCGACTAAAAGTACATTGTAAGACTGGAAAGAAAGAACTGCCCAATTTAGTCGACTAAAAGTTGTTTGCCTTCGACTAAAAGAAACAATTTTGGTTCTTTACTAGAATTTCTGTCAGATCTTTTAAGAAAGACTTAGAAATGCTAACAAGGAAAAATAGACTTCAAGTTCTTGCATCTTCAATGTGGTCCAAGTCCTTAAATCCCGAGTCCAAGTCCAAGTTCAAGCTTTGTCCATGTCAAGATCTTTTGTTTGTTTGATTAAGACAAGATCTTTTAAGAAAGACTTAGAAATGCTAACAAGGAAAAATAGACTTCAGGCTCTTGCATCTTCAATGTAGTCCAAGTCTTTAAATCCCGAGTCCAAGTCCAAGTTCAAGCTTTGTCCATGTCAAGATCTTGTCTTTGTTTGATTAAGATAAATCCTGAAATGTTTATCTTAATAATGTTGTCAGATTAATGTTAGAGATAATAAGTCTAGAATCATCAAAATCAACAAGTCAACACAGCTAACGTTTAGAAGTGGTCCACGAGCCCTCTACCATTTAGAGGGCCAACGGATATCCTCGGACTACACAGAGGAAGTGAGTCTAGTCGTCTATGCCAGAACAACCTTGGAAGAGTAAAGGTCGAGAGCAGAAAGCACTGGGGCTATACCATGTCACAACAGGTTAGGCTAATAGGGGCATATGGTCCAGCAACCACATGTGCAAAATTAAAGAAGTGCCTCCGAAGGCGACGCTGGGACCTTTATGAACATCGGTGATACCAGGTAAAGTTTCAACTACCACTAAGAGGATCAGGGTTTTACCTTGGGTGAACACTTGAAGCAGAATGTCAGCTAGCCTCATATCAATAACCCAGGGCCGAAACGTAATGCCAGGGCTGCCACTCGACCATTTGCATACTGTTGATCACGACCAGTTGGCTTGACAAAAAAATACTCTATTAAGGGAGACAGTTGAATAACATCACCCTGAATGAAGGACCGAGCGCGCTTCGTTAGGACCTTTAACAAAGTTTTGAAGGACTTGGCATAACCATCTTCAACGGCTGGAACAATATTTGGAAGATTGGTTGGGATATCTACCAGGGCAGAGAATTCTGGAGGGAAAAGTTCGGTCCGACCAAAGCGGACAACATGATCCTTAACATGCCAAAATTTACAAGCAGCACAGAGAATGTCTTCACGAATTACCACGCTCCTCAAGCTTATTACAGATTTCAGTTTGAATCGCCCGTCTAGGTGGATCAATTCAATCTTGTTGAAGGAGTCCAAGAATGCACGGTATTTAGAGCTCGAAGATTGTGGGATCATCTTCAAAAGCCATTGAGAGTTTTGAAAAGAGAAGAAGGAATGAATTTTATTCTGAAAGGATGAGTCCTGGATATATGTAGTCAAGTAGCTAGAATTTGTATAGAGTTAGGAGTCAAAATTCTAAAACTTTTACAAGATTTTATCGAAAAAACCGTCCGGATTTCCACTAACCAGCCGATTTTCCTATTTAATTTCCACATTTGATGGTCCATGTCACTGATCAACTGTCCGATTCTCTCAAGAAAATTAAATTTTATTATGACCAACCAGCCAATTTTAGTTTGAAATTTGTGTTTTTCTCTGAGCAACCGTCCTGTTTGGCCTTAAAATTTGATTTAGGCTTTGACCAACCAGTCGAATTTCGTTGAGAATATTTTTGGTCAGTTAGTCAGTCTTTGTCAAAATTTTGAAGGGTTTGCTTATTTTCAGGCCAAACCCTATACCTATTAAGTCTCAAATTTCTCAAACTCTAGTTCAATTCATTCTCATACCATCCTCCTTTCTTTCCGTGCATGTGTGTGAGTATATACTTGTGATATACATTAACATAGGAGTTAATAGGATAGTCATTAACTAAAACACAGAAATGTAAGTGTTTAAGTACGTTCAATGAAATGGTTAGTCCCCAAAGGACTCTAACCAAAGTTCTAATAGCTAGGCCTAACTCTAGACCTAGGGCTAATAGTAGTAGTTGTCTTCAAGGCTTCCTCCGGGATCTCTTGGCGATGGGCACGTACTCGCAGCTGGACTCCAAGCCCCCTTGGGTTTTCTCCTAAGCTCTTCCTTAGCCTCCTCAGGAGTAGCTTCAATCTTTGTTGCCTATCCCTCACTTTCGTCTTCATTTTTCTCCTCTTCTGGGTTGAGGAAGGACTCAACTATCACCGTCTCCTTAGACTAGGGCTTCTTGTATGTGTGTCTGAAGACCGTGGCGATTCGAGACGATTTCCGTCTTTGTTTCAAGGGAGTGGTCAGAGCCTTTCTCTTGCTTCCTGCAGCTACTTCCTTGTCCTTGGATAGGTCTGGCACCGGTGTAGGCTTCTTCTTTCAAGTCCAAGTCACCGTTATACTCTTTATCTGCTTGCCCTTGGAAACAACTGAGGTAGCCCTAGGGGTACTAGTAGCACTAATAGGGGCACCGCAAAGCTGGGTCGGCCACTCGATCCACCTCCCAAAGGTGGCACCAAGAGAGTGGAAGTAGACGTCTCTATACCCCATTACGAAGTTTCGTAAACAGAGAGCATGTCCCGGTAGCCGGACACCATGCCTTTAAGGCTATGTATCATCCTGTAAGTATCTCGGAGTAGGGAGCAAGGGACCTACACATGGAAAAGCACCAATTCAAGGTCTTGCATGCATAACATGAATAAATAAAGCAAAGTCAAGGCTAGAGATCACTGTATGGATTCGAGCAAGTTATTTGAGGCCAAAGACCTTATAATCTCTCTCGGGTCGTGGGATGGGCTCATGCTCAGGGGTTGGAGTCTGTTTCAGCCCTCGGTCTAGCTCCGTTGTGCAGTACATCTCCTCAGGAGGAGCAATTAGTATCCTAAAACCCATGTCTTCCATATGATGCTGAGGAAGTACCCTATCTCCTAGGTAGAACTCGTCTTTCGAGGATCCTACCAATAGCATTTGGTACCGAGTATGACCAAACTCCTTAGCATAGTCTCCAACATTGTGCCACCGAGACAGGGATTCCTGAATTGAAAAAAGAAAAATGAGAGAAGTTGACAAGCATGTTTTAGAAAGAAAAATTGCATGAACCGGTAGCTTGCTTACTAGGCGCTGTCTCAACCCATTAAAACTGTCTCAGTGCACGAACTCAAAAATGCCAGCTCGCTCGTCCCTAAAATTATATCGGGTCATCGCCAGTGTAGTCTCAGCAGGAGCCGCCTCCGCTAGGCGAGGGGCGCGAGAACCCAGAACCTCAGAAGCCCAAAACTGTGGAAATATGGCACATGTGAGGATATTTCAAGAATAAGCATCAGAGTCATTAGAAAATAATCAAATAGCTTAGGCATACCTCCTTGACACAACAAAATCCCATGAAGTTAAGCGACTGCCTCCGAGACACTACACCCATCGACCGATACAAAGAAGCCAGAGCGGGAGTAACCCAGTCGTACTCCCCAATCTCCTCAATCACCTCTAAGGGACCGAAGGCACCACACCTGGACGGAGTCATCCCCATTGCTAAATAGGGTTTCCCCTAGAGTGTAAAGCAAGAATCCCCAAATAAACTGATCAATCGCTACGGACTTCATCACCTCCAAGTTCATATGCTCGTAATGAGTACAGATGGAACCCCAGAGTATCGAACCACCCTTTTTGAAGGACGGCTCATAGCCGAGTAAAAGGACCACAAGATCATGATATTTATCGAGATCATGGGCCCAAGCTACATGCCTCCCTCGACAACGAACACCGGTGATGTTTTTAAAATCAAATGGGGTGACTGTTGCCTCCCCAAATGGCATATGGAAGGTGTTGGTGGAATTCCGCCAATACTCAACAAGGCAAAGGATATGCTTCTTACTCCGGGTAAAAGCATGCAACCCATCCAAAAGGGACCGAAGCCCGTAGCGGCTACTCTATTCTTAACATGAGGGGGGATTTTTGCCCACCACTATCTCACAAGGTTAGGGGAGCCCCTAAATAGCATATTCACGAGGAGAGGCTACAAATTCACAAAACAAAGAGGAAAACCTAATGAACCATCTGGTTCATGAAAGAATTGCATGAAAAACCTAATGCGTGGGATCAACCGTGCATGGGCATGGTGTGTGTATGAAACAAGGTGAAAGAGTGTGTGTCTAGAAGAAAATTTCAGGTAAAACATACCTCCTCCGCAAAGTAGAGTGCTGAGGTGAGTGCCTTGCTCTGGAGTGAGAAACAAATGATCATCGAACTTGTTCTTCCATTGAAACTGGCTTGTTTTCTCGATTTGGGGTCCTCCTTCGTGCCCTTTACGAGTTCGCACATAATCCTCCATGTTTATGCAAAACTGAGAGAAATGGAGAGGTAATTGGTTGTATTTATAGGTTAGGACGTGTGATTAGGGCTAGAATCTACGACTTAGTACTCCTAGAGAGAAGAAATCTGAGAGAGATTGGAGTGGGATTGAATCAGAAGTCTTTTGAAGAAACCCTAAAATAGCGTGCAAAACTGGGTAGTCAAACCGGCCGATTTTGTCATTTAAGTCTGTCAAGGTGACTGACTAACCGGCCAATTTTTGTGCTTTCAAAAACTTGCTAACTAACCGGCCGATTTTCGACTTAAATTTTTAAATCCCTCAACGGTTCTGAAAAACCGGCCAATTTTCGAAGCTCCATAAAAATAAATGAAAACAACAAATTTATTAGAATGCATGCTTTTGTGCTTGTGTGCTTTTAATAATTGCACTGTCAATACCATTTTTTGTGTTTGTTTGCCCGTTCATTGTCGAGTGATATATGTTTATTCCCCTGAGGGCGTTATTATCCAGTAATAGCATGTTTGTATGCCCACCTGCACATGTCTGATATCACATCCTTGTGTTGGTTCATGACCCAGATGTCTTCCAAGTCCAATGTTATATTCATCAATCCTTGTACGTGAAAGACCAATACAAGATTCCGTGCTCGTTGTCAATCGCAACAGCTTATTCCCTTCAAGTGAATTCATTTTCTCCATTCAAAGTCCAACCACCGTAGAGCATTGTTGGTTCCAGGTATTATTCAGGTTTTCACTTGTTTCGTCGACCCATTTGAATCGATTCGAGGGCTCATCCGGTAATGTTCAAAGTTATTCTCATTTTGTCTGTTGGCCCTTTAAAATCGATGTGAGCTCCGATAACGGTCAAAATCCTTTTCATATTGTATGTCGACCCTTTCAAATAGATTTTAGGGCACTGATTATATACAAGATTCCTTTACGCGTCTAAACGACCCTTCAAATTAATTTGGGGGCTCTGGTATGTAGACGTGTGCTTGTCTGTTGACCGTTTAAATCGAGTTAGTGTCTCTGGTAACAGACAAGGTGTTTTGTTCGACATATCATTCATTGACCTTTTTAAATCGATTTAGGGGCTCTAGCAACTGACTGATTAGTTATTTTATTCTTATGTCTAAATGAACCTTTCAAATCGATTTGGGGGCTCCGATATCTAGACATGAGTTTTGTCTGTCGACCATTCAGATTGATTTGATGGCTCCGATAACAAGCATAAATTTTCTCTTTTATATTGTTCAACGACCAACCATTGTTACTGTTGGCTCCAGCTTCGGACAATATTTTATCCTTTCCGAACTACGCTGGTCTGATTCCTCTTGAGAGGATGCGTAGGAAACCTGTGAAGGTCCGACATTATATCTTTGTGAGTCTGTCTTCGAGTCACGTGGTCTTTTTCTATGTTTTCTCTACAAAATTGTGTTGTCCTTCTTTTTCGGTGATGTTCACCCGCTAGCACGCTCTATCCCCAAGGAGCTCTACAGACACCCCATTTTTTAGGCATTTTTAATTAATTAAATAATGGGCCTTATTGTTTATTAGAAGAGATTATTGAGTTTGGGCTTGGTAATGTAGTTAATGCAGTCTGGTTTTATTTAATTAATTTAGTCTAGTTAAATTGTCGTGTCTGATCCAGTTAAGCTGTCCAGTTCAGTCTATTGCATGTCAGTCCGGTCCGTTAGTCCAATCCAGTTGCATTAGTCCAATCCATGGTCTAGATTATGCTAGTTGGTGTAATTTTTCTAGATAATTTTGGGAAACAATCCATGAATTATCCTTGATAAAAAAAAGATCAAATAAATCTATTTTATGGTTAGGAAGTGACTTATTCAAAATCTGGTACTTCCCATTTGTAATTTTTAAGATAATTATAAAAAATAGTGTCACATTATGCCCCAAAATTTGAGAAAAATCATTTTTAATAATTAGAACCGGTCGATTTTTGACTAACCGGCCAGTTAGTTGACTTTTGTCAATCAGCGATTTTATCACTCATTCTGACTTATCTCCAGGCATAAAGATTGGCATTGACAATCATCAGATTCTGCAACCTTGAGGACTATAAAAATGGACCTTGGCCTTTATTTTCAAGGGTCGACCTCTAGTGAGCCCAGAAGCTTATTCTCCTTAAAGTTTGCATGTCATTTCTTTGTGAAGTGACATCCAGCCTCTCTCGAGAATCTTAGCCATCCAAATCACTCTAAAAACATCTTTTTTATTATTTTGCACTGTGGATAGCACGAAGAATATAGCCGAGTCATCAAGGCAAACTATATCGCGAGGTAATCTTTACTAGCTTTCTTAGGGTAGAAATCATATAATTTGTCTCCCATTTCTCGTAGTCACATTTCATTTCAAAAACCATAAAAGAGAGTCGTTTTTCAATTATTTTCTTTGTCTAAGTCTAGGTTTGAATTGTAGACTACTTCCCACATGACAAGTGTCAAACTATGGTAGTTTTGATTTCTATTGGTCCGATCGGATACGTAGGCCACTTGACTCCTGTTGTTGAGTTCGAGCCAAAACAGTAAGAGTTAGCTTAGGGTGAGTCTTGTTGTAAATTACATGCTACTTATTCTTTAGGACCAAAAAACATTAAAAACGAAGTAGAAACCGAAAGGGCGCGGCGGGTGCCTAATACCGTCTTGTTGAGTAAATTAGTCCAAGAACCTTTCTCCCGATTTTGAGAGATTAGTTGTCCTTTTGGACTCTTTTGAGTCATTTTTTGGTTTTTTCTTATTTTCACTTATTAAATAAGATGGAGACTCCATCAAATCCTTCCAGGGATTTTTCTAGAGGCGGTGCGCCACACACCGTAAAGGTCTGACCTCATATCAGTGTCAAGCTATGCAACTCCGTCAAGAGTCTTATGGTCTCTTTCGTGGTTCACTACAAAAATTTGTTATTTTTCTGTAATGTTCGCCCGCGTGCAAGCTCCCACACCGAGGGGCTCCGTAGACACCCCATCTCTGTAGTAATTATTAATTCAAAAAATATTGGGCTTTATTAGTAATTAAAGTTAATTATTAAGCTTAGGCCTAGCAATGTAACTTAATTAATTAATTTGGTCCAATCCAGTCCAGTTGTCAAGGTCATAAGGCTAATTGTTAAGGTCATTAGTCAAGTCCAGTGGTCAAGTCCAGTCCAGTTTAGCAATCCGGTCCAATTGTGTCAATCCAGTCCAAGTGTTTAGATGTATTTTATTCACCTTATTTTATATAGATAATTTGAGGAATTATTTTGTGAAGTGTACCTGATGCAAAGGATTAAATCAATGATTTATAGGGTTGAGGAAGATAAATCATGAATCGAGTACATCCCATTTGCAAAATCATAGGTAATTACCAAAATTAGAATTGGATAATGCCCCTGAAATTCAGAAAAATGTTATAAAATTTTGGGATGAACCGGCCGGTTAGTTGACTTTTGTCAATCTGCAATTTTTATCAAATAGTCTGGCTTATCTCTAACTTGCTGACTAGCATAGCCAATCTTATCATTTTTCTGGCGCCCAGTGCTCTATAAATAGGCTCATTGGCCTTCATTTTTAGGGTCAGGATTTCAGTTTCAATTAAGCTTATTATCTCTAAAGCTTCTACACCATTTCTCCTGTGAAGCGGTATATCATCTCTATTTAGCCCTTTATAAGTCATTTAATTTCCTACATCGTGGATCCTTCAAAGAACATTCCCGAGTCATCCAACAAGCAAACTCCCGAGGTAATTTTATTAGCTTTCTAGTCTAGTTTATCATTATAGAATTGTCTTCCATTTCCTAGGATCGCATTTGTACTATAAAAATTAAAAGGAGTCATTTTCATTTCTAAGTTTAAGTCTAAGACCAAAATGTAGATTACTTCCCGTAGGACTAGAGTTGAACTACGGTGGTTTTGATTCCGGTTTGTCCGAGCGAAAAGATAGGCAATTCGACCCCTGATATCGAGTACAAGCCACAAATATAAAAGTTAACTTAGGGTTAGGTTTATTTCATTTCACATGTTATGAATTTTAAAGTCCAAACAACAATATGAAGTAGAGACCGAAAGAGTGTGCGGGTGCTTAACGCCTTCCCACTACATAACTTAGTCCCCAGACCCATTTATCTGCTTTCGAGAGATTAGCTATCCTTTGAGCCCCTTAGAGTCAATTTCTTAGTTGTTTCTTATTTTTCCTATTTTTAAATTAAATAAGATAGGGAGTTCTAAAATTCATCAGGGATTTTTTTGAGATGGTTTGCTACACTCCTCAGTACCTTAAGGGGGTCGGGCCTCCCTAATACCTTAGGTGGGTCAGCTTCCCTATGTCCTTGGGGTCGACCTCCCCAATTCATGAGGGGGATCGGCCTCCCCAATGACATGGTGGTCAGTCTCCCCAGCCCATGACGGGGGTCGGCCTACCCAGTCACATGGGCATCAGACTCCCTAACTCATTAGGGGGGTCAGCCCACTACCTTAAGGGGGTTGGCCGCCAAAATACCTTAGTGGGGCAGCCTCCCCAATTCCTTGGGGCTGGCCTCCTCGATTACATGGGGGCCGACCTCTCCAACCCGTGAGGGGATTGGCCTCCCTAACCCGTTAGGCGATTCTGCATCCCCAATGCTATATGGGCAGCTTCCCCAACCCTTCAGGGGGTCAGCCTCCCTAACCCATTAGGGGTTTAACCTCACCAATCCTTTGAAGAGGCAGGGGGGCAGGGGGAGGGGGTTGTATTCCCCCGCATTGCCCGTCACTGTGACCATGGGTAGTTCCCCCGTGACGTGACCCAGGCTCGATGCCCGCCTCCCTGATAGCCATCATCGCGTTCGAGCGCCATTCCTATCTCACGTGCTCCCATCACGTCACTGCCACGCCCATCACCATACCTCGCCCGTTTGCAGTTTTTGAGTCATGTGCCACCGACACGACGCCTGCCTTTGCGACACCTGCCCCACACACACTCATTCATAGCGGCCCCGCACTTTCACCATTGAGATTGCCCACGGCACTGCACACATCCACCACTGCCCATGCACTTCGCTACTGATATGTTTGCGCTCCCCAGCTCTCTGGCACATTACCGCGCTCCCAGTGTTGGTCCATCTATTCACCGCACACCATACACGCTCTGCCTTCGATGTGGTACATGCTTCGACCCGCTCTCTAGAGTGTGCAGCATTCTGAGGGGCTCCGCTAGTAGTGCTCTCACTTGAGGACCCTTCGCAGCTGAGAGGCTCGTTCTCTAGGTTACTATCTCTACCTGTGACGACTCACATGACACTAGGCATGCCTAAGCAGTGACCCTGTCGCACTCATGTTACTGATAATCGTCGATGCCCCAGGGCAATGACCCCCCAATCACTCCGAGGTGGGAGCAGGCCTTCAAAGGGCAATACACCTATTCCGCCTAGCAATCGAGCATAGGGACCCTCCACCAACACTCTCAGGTTATATGTGTCTCTTGGCACCCTCTGTGGGACTTAGTAAGGGCTTTTAACCAATGGCTAAAGCAAGGGAGTTCTCTAATCTTGCCGATATTGTGTGGGTAGTCTTCTCAGACAAGTAGAGCGAAGTTGTGTGGGGCAGGTAGGGTGAATATGCAATCGACAGTCTGAAGAGCATCAGTATTTGTGGGCCCCCTACTAACGTGTCAATCACAGGGGACGCCACATGTTGGCTGATGACACATGCGTGCTTTAGCCTATAAATAGTGCACTTTGGACTTCAATTTGGATAGAGAGTATTCATTTGCTCAAAATTACTTTCTCACTCTAGAATTTCAGAGTTGCAGAATTCCAGACAGAGAAACATATAGGACCCTAAAGCTAACCTTGACTCTTAGACCATTGACTGTCAGCCTTATTCACCTCAGCGCTCGCCCTCACAGCACTACCACTCCTCAGGTGCTATCTAAGAAGCCTTGCTCTCAGCCCTTACTCCACCCTCACCCTGTGTAACACCCAACAGCTGACCCGGACTATATCCTTGATGGCACCTCCACGTAAACTACAACCCCACTTCCTTAGCATCAACATGTAAACCATATAAATAGAATACCTATAGCAACCACAATAGGAAATTAAAGCAATTAAAGTCCTATTAGAATTTTCGTCCCAAGGAACTCTCTCATGGCTAAATCCTTTTTCAACTTAGAAACCTTTAATAAAAAGGAATCCTCTAGTAGCGAGGAATCCTTCCCTTAGCCATGAATAGTACCGGTGAACAGTGCCAAGAACAGTACCGGTGTCCTTCACTTTATTATTTCTCGTATCGCCTAGCGTACCGGTATCCCTTGCTTTACATATCAATACATTATTCTGATACTCCTTATGGAGTGTACAAAATTATTCTAGTAACTGTAAAATAACAAAAACCATGTGGATTACATTGGCTTACAAGGTTTTATCACAATTTACAACCAAAAGGAAAAAAAAGACGTGCCCATGAGAGGTACCGTATCTCCTTGGAAACAAAGGTTAGTTCATTCCCATATAATACCATACATACATCAAATACACATAAATCTAAATTAATGGACAAACCAAACCATACATTAAATTTGCGATGTGGAGAAAGTTTTTTTCTCGCTGGTATAAGATAAAACACATATCTACAGTTTAGAATCATATGGGTTCCTTTGAGGTAGGCTCTGATATTAGTTGCAGGGATAAGTGATCCTATAGGTACTGAAATATTTCGTAGGGGAAAGAAAGAAATCATGCCTTAGCACCCATAGATCAGATAGGGGTAAACAAGATATGTAATTAAGTCATACCTTCGCATTTTTGTTAAAACTTCACTAAACCCTATGATGTTGATCAGGACACCAAAGATTCTTCCTTGCTATGACCCTACGTCGAGTCCGAGCATGTGCATTTGCAATTATCCAATCTAAACTCCAGAAAATAATGAATAGTATAGCTAAGGAGGGAGAATGAGAGAACAACTAAAAGGGGGGGGGGGAGAGAGGTCTCCAAATGGGTGGGTGAATAGTAATCTGTGAGTAGTAACCCTTTTAATTGTTCTTCTCTTATTTTTTAATTCTATTCTCATCTCATCAAGACTTCACTTAACTTTCGGATTCAAGTGTGGGCTAGCAGGGGGACTTATGGGCTTTTTAATTCCAGCTCTAATAGGACTCAATTGCTTAGCTAATAATTCATAATTCAATTAGGCTACCCATTTAGTAACAATTAGTTCCAGTAAATAATTATTGGTGAAAAGTCCAAAAGTTAAAATGTAATTAAGTCAAGGACTTTATCAAATTATAGCTTGAACTCTACAAATTACACTATAAGAAAAATCGTTTATGCCTACGGTACTGAAGCGTTTCCATAAGTAGAAATATCGTAGGCATAGCCTATGCCTACGGTAGTGTACCGTAGGTGCTTTTCCGATGGCATAGACATATGCATATGGTATTAAAGACAAAAGCCAATGGACATTTCGTAGGGACATACATATGTTGAGTTAGGCATAATCCCGTATGTCGACGGTTGTTAAGACTTTTGCCTACGGAAATACTATAGGCCTTTTCCCCTCTAAGCCTACGGTACATCGGAGTGATGCCAACGGCCATACTGTTGGTATGAACTTATGTCTATTTCACTGTAAGATAGTTATGCCTACAATGCATTTCGTTGGTATAGATGTTTCAATGCATTCAGAATATTTTTTTTTTGAGAAATTATAAATTTCTAGATCAGCCAAGTTGCTTAAACCTATTATGTAACATGTAAGTAGCAAAAAGTTTATCACTGTTTTGAAATTCATCAAACCATAAAGAGTACCACTTGATTACCAAAACCATCATCCACAATAGGAATAAAGTTTTAGCATCATCCTTACAATAAACTTGGAAGACAAAGAACCAATGATCTAACATAATTAATGTCAACTATGATAGTCATCAGCCACAGCCTATGTCAATACATTATTGATCATTGATACCCCAATTAATCTAGTTGCAAATCAGAGTCGGTCCATGAGAAACTAATGTTGCTCCCAATGCTTGCAATCTTGATTATCTTCATAACAACCAAATTCTTCTGCAAAATTTGGGAGGCAGCTACTTTAGTTACATGTAAAATGTAGTGTGTAATATTTATGTTAACACGAAAAGTGAATTTTCAAAAGCTTGAGATGTAAGTCATATGCAAAAAATACTAGAAATAACATGGGAGGAAATAGATTGGAATAGAGAGTCACCTCAAGCAGATTTTCTAGGAGATAGGGTAGTCATAATGCATCAGGGAGTTTTAATACCACGATAACTTGGGGGAGCCTCATTAAGAACTAGGTGAAATGAATGGTTTCTTAGGGATCTATAAAGCTTCTTCTAATTATAGTTAAGCCTAACAATTACAAAACATCTCTCAAGAAGAAACCAATGAAGCATAAGAAAAAAGAAAACCAAGACCATGTGAAAGACAAAAAATCTAATACAATATATGTGCTAATACATCTGTATGGGTGTGTGTGTGCAAGTTGTAGCAGTCATAAGTAGTAGAGCCCTACCTTGAAATAAAGCTCTGATGCTGACGGGATGAATTGAAGGTGGGGCTGTAATTACAAAAAAAATGCAGTTATTAGTTTTAAAAAGTAATAAAATGAAGCCACCACCTTAAAAAGTCAATTTCTTTCCCAAAATCAGGTGGTTGTTATCTAATACAGGTTTACATGTTGCACATGAACCAATTCCCATATCATCAAATTTTCATGCTTTGCTATGTAAACCACTGTCTCAAATTGGAGGAGAAAGTGTGAAGGCCGCGAATTCAGTGTCCAAAGAATTAGAACTAAAAGGAGATTAGATGAGGGGGATTAGGGACTCCAAGTAACCAGATGGAAGTGCTCAAGTTGGGGAATGGAAAAAGCAAGAAATAATACCCAAGTAAGCCACATATCATGTGCCCAGTTGCGAATAGAAAGATCTTATTCATTTTTAATATGCTGTATATTTAACCTACTACAAGGACAATAAACCAGCTAGCATTTGTCTAGACTGACATCAACATTATAGTAATAAACGAGTTAGCGTTTATGATAATCTCTGAGAAATACCCATCTAAGCTCATAAAATCAAAAGCTTCATCTGCAAATATCTCTTTTGCCATCTCAGGGCAGCTAATAAACTGGTACTTATGGTATTTCTTAACTATATGACAGACTAAATAAAATGCAAGTATGATTACCCAATAAGCACTCCACATCCGGTCTCATCCGGAGATAAAATTAAATTTAAGAAAATAATATACACCAGCAGAGAAAAATACTCATACTCATCAGCATGACCGCACTGGCAAAGCCGTGATGAAATAGCACCCAACAGGCACCTACTGCTAAATTGCTCTTCCACATACATGGTTGCTCTTCTTTGTCTCCTCTGAAGCAGCATCAACCTCCTATGAACCAATTAATTAGCACACCATAATGTAGAAATTCACACATGTATTTTTCAAGTAAAATGAATATATACAAACAATTTATAAACTAGCTTAATCGGTCTCATTATAAATCTTGGCATCTCAAAGTCACACCTGACAAAAAATGCAAAAGAATTGTAGATTGTCAGCCAGCCAACAATTAGCTGATGACTCGCCAAAGATTCAGAGCGTTAAGCACTCACTCAATCATTTACACCAAGACAGTAATAATCTCACAATCAAATGGACAGTCATGATCAGAGAAACTAAACTGTTAATTAATTCATACTGTCAGTAGCCCATCATAAATGAAATACCAAATCTAAGTTTGAAATTTTTTTAAAACAAAATTGTAACACTCCAACTTCGTGTTTTCTTTTTAGTTTTATCAGAATGCATAATTTTGACTATTAATCCGATTAGTTTGGGGTCTTCTAATAATATTAAAATTTATGGGTAAACTTGGAAAAGAAAAATATTTAAAATTCAAGGGGTTTTTAAGCAAATTCTCCTTTTTAGGGTTAATATATAAAGACTAGCTTAATATCTAGCCGTCACATAAAAACATTGGTCAGCCTCTTTTACGTGAAACTAGAAAGAGAAAGGGAGAGAGAAGGAAGTACCCAGGGCAAGAATTTTCAAGGTAAATCCCTAGTCTCTTCTCTCTAATTTTAGCTATTTGTTTGCGTGTTTTAAATTTTAATCTTGGGTGTGTTTTACAGGGATCTTAATTTGTAAGTGCTAGGGTTTGTGTGTGTATTGTGTGTGTTTCAGAGGGTGATATGTGGGTGTGTTTGAGAAGAAGGCTGTTGTAGACCAGCATAAGAGTGGGTTAGGTTTTTGTTGGTATCTCTTTCATTATTAATCAAATTGATGTGTTTTTATACTTTATGAAAACATTATTTTGTCCCCTTCAACTTCTCAGTTTTAAGTTTTTTCAGAATCTTACGTTTTGATATCGAAAAATGACTTTAAATTCCATTTACTGTTGAAGTCCAGATTTTTCTGTTTCGGGCAGCTATTTTGATTTTTGTGAAATTTATATTTCTAGAAACCTCAGAAAGTCCTCTTCAACTTTTCAGTTTTGATTTTTTTGAGATTCGTAGTGTTTTGGCTCCAAAATAACCATTGAACAAAACTGGTATGTACAAAGATGTGTTGTTTTGATCAGCCACTTCGATTTACTGTAGAGAAGTCATTACTCATTGGATTTTTGTGACCCTTATATTTATGAAAACCTTAGAAAGTATAATTTAACTTTTTAGTTTTGAGTTTGCTAAGATTCATCATGTTTCTGCCTCAAAATGGTCAATATACAAAACTAGGATTTGTTGAAAATTGTTGTTTCTAGAATTACTTATCAATCCATTGCCAAAACTTTTTATGCCATTTCTAAGCATATTTGGGTAAAATATGAAACTAAAACTCCCATTATTTTTGTGAAACCTTCAATTTAGAATTTTCTGGGCATGTGAAGGGCCTCAAATGATTTTATTTTGGAAATAGATTTTTGAATTAATTGGCATAGTAAACAAAGCTATTTTTAGCTGAAAATTTTACAGTGATCTGATCTTACTGAGACGCTCGAGCATCCAAACTCTTGTAGCATTCTGGAACCATTTTATATACTTTTGAAGTGGGATCCATAGCGCTCAATTTAATGAGTGGATTGGGGTTCCGAACGAAAAATTCCCAGAAATGTCATTTTTATCTGGAAAACCCACCTAGCCGTTTAAAAGAGTGGTTTGAGTTATTTTGGGAGATGTAGTGGTATGTTAGGCATTAGGGGTATTCTGGGTAACATGGCACAAGCCCAGGAACATTTTTTGTAATTTCATGCACTTAGGGAAAATTTAGCGTCTAGGCATGATTGAGTGGCAATAAATAATATTGGTATGGTTTATTGTTTAGATTCCGATAGACAAGAGCTAGGGCAAGCTTGGGAACAAGAATCAGAACCGCTTAACTATCCAAGTAAGTACCCTGCGATATTCCTCCTTATACCCTACTTGAAAAATTATTTATTGTATACATGTTCTTAGTTAAAATGAAAGTTTTGAAACACTTTTATTGCCCTATGTTCGTGGTAAATTGTTTGATGAAAATTTAAATGAAATGCCATGGAATTGTTGTATGAGTAACTGAATCATGATCGGTACATGTGGAATGAGATGATAGTTTGACTGTGTTACTGCGCCCCATATCCACGGGGGACAATGGATTCTGGGTCCTGGTCAATGGGACCATACGTTGACGCACAGTACTGTTGCACCGTGGTTCGCCCTTGAGTCCACATTTTGTTATCCTGGGTGGAGGAGGGATTTTGGGTCCTAGTCAGTGGGACCATATGCTGACCGCAGTATACCAGGTTATGAATAACTGTGACAGTTCTTGATGAATTTCTTGGTTGATTATATTCTAATTCGAGATTTCTCTTGCTGCAAGTACATATATGTACGTAGATTTGTTGGGTTAAATTCTATGTTGGTGACATTGAATTTCCGATGTTGAAAAGGAAAACCATGGCATATTTGAAATCCTCAAACCGATTTTAGGGATATGGCATGTGTATTTACTGGGCCCCCAGCTCACCCTTTTATAAATGTTTTCAGGTGATCACATAGATGAAATCGACGTCCATCAGGTAAACAAGATCGAACTCGCAGGAGATGATCGTTAGGGACATTAGCCCTCTTAGAGAAATCGTTTATCTTTACATGACAATGTAGTATAAATTTTATGTTTTAGAGAATTGGTTGGAGCATTGATCTCCATAGAGTTAATTGTATAGTTGAAATTATTTATGACAATTATGAAAATTTCTAAGTGAGGCTCTTGATAGCTAATTTATTGTTATAGAATTTAGCAATTTCGAATGAATTTTGAGTATAGGTTGTAGTAAGGCCTGGCAGAGCCCTACTACATAGGAGTTCTGATCTAGCTCACGGGCCTACCCGTGGGTTCAGGTCGGGACAAAAATTTACTCACATAGGAGTTCTAATGATCAATACTAGCTTAAACGAATTCGCTTGCTAAAGGTCCAACATATAATCAGTTAGGATTTTTACCATAAAACTAGCCTCAAGTTTTGGGGTGTTACATTCTCCCCCACTTATAAAAATTTCGTCCTCGAAACTGAACGTACCTGATATTGTTGTCCTCGAAATATTTAGCCAATTCCTATAAAAATTTACACATTAATGCCTCAAATCAAACGGCGTAAGCACTATGCTTTCGTTGTGCACTCTGATATCTAGCCACAACTACAATTCAACTAAGTCACTAAAGTTTTCTCTCACCCTCTTGTCAAAACGTAGGCTTTCCACCTCACGCTTCTAAAATCTACAGAATCATAAAACCTAATACATCAAATAAGTAGTCAAAACCTAATACAACTTTTCAAAGTCTAATCTCAATCACGAATTATCTTAGGTTTAGGAGTATACAAGATCTCATATCTACGCTCTGTTTTATGTTGTTGCTCTTCTACACGGGGTACTGCCTCAACTGGGACAACTTGACCCCTAGCGTTGCCTCTGCAACCACTGGTACTAGCTCCACGTGTAATACCCCGCACCGAGAATATGGTTTACGGTGAATCCTATAATTTTAGTTAATTCTTTAGCTGCGATTGTGGTAATATACATTAATTGGAGTCTTTAGTGATCATTATTGTCAGTTGTATTGATTGTGACCTTTAGCAACAATTTATAATGCTCTTAAGTTACAAATTAATGAGAAGGGGAGATTGGAATACCCGAAATTTTATTTAGTTGACAAAAAAAGAAAACTTTGTGTTATATCTTAATCTAAAGAGTTTGTAGTCTTTTAAAGTGATGTGGATCAAATCAGAAAATAGTTAAGTGTGAGGGGGCTCTTTAGAAATATTCCAAACTAGGGCAACCATATATTAATGAGACCTTTAGAGGACAGTCGTCCAAGCTTTTTCAGCCACCATATTTTACGTAAATTAAAGAGAGAGAAGAAGCAAGCTATGGGAAGAAGATTTCAAGGTAAAAATATCTAGCCTCCCTATTTAATCTTGGCCATGTTATTAGGTGTTCTAGCTAGGTTTTTATGTATGAATTCAGTGGTTATTGGTTTGAGTGCTAGGGTATTGTGTGTGTTTCAGAGAGTGAGATGTGAGCGTGTTTGAGAAGGAGGCTGCTGTAGAGCAGCATAAGAGTAGGTTAGAGTTTTTTTTATCATATCTCCTTTATTTTAAATCCAATTGAGATGAATCTTCTCCTTCTGAAAACCTCATTGCGTCGTATTAAACTTTATAGTTTTGAGTTTTCTCAAAATCCCACGTTTGCAAATTGAAAAAATGGCCTTAAATTCAATTCACTGTAGAAGTCCAGATTTTTCGGTTTCTGGCAGCTACTTCGATTTGTCATAGAAAACTAATACCTCATGGGATTTTTGTAAAATTTATATTTATAGAACCCCAGAAAGTCCTATTAAACGTTTTATTTTTTAGTTTTATGAGATTAGTAGTTTTTTTACTCCCAAATAACCATTGAACAAAACTGGTGTGCACAGAGATGTGCTGTTTTGATCAGCCATTTCTATTTACTGTGGAGAAGTCAGTACTCATTGGATGTTTATGAACCTTATATTTATGAAAACCTTATAAAGTATACTCTAACTTTGTGGTTTTGAGTTTTCTAGGATTCGTCATGTTTCAAGCTCAAAATGGTCAATGTGCAAAACTAGGGTTTGCTGAAAAAATGTTGTTTCTAGAATTACAGATCAGTCCATTGCCCAAAACTTTTTAAAATATTTATGAGCATATTTGGGAAAAGTACAAAACTAAAACTCTCATTATTTTTGCAAAGCCTTCAACGTGGAATTTTCTGGGCATGGAATGGGCCTGAAATTATTTTATTTTGAAAATAGGGTTTTGAATTGTTTGATATAGTAAACAAAATTATTTTTAGCCAAAAATTTTATAGTGATGTAAACGCATTGAGATGCTTGATCTTCTGAAATCTCGTGCCATTTTGGTGTCGTTTGATATATTTTTGAAATAGGAACATTAACGCTCAATTTAAGGAGCGGTTTAGGGTTTCGAACGAAGAATTCTCAGAAAGGCCATTCTTGTCCGAAAAGCCCACCTAGTTGTTTAAAAAGATTCTTTTAAGTTATATCTGGGTGTGTATTGGTACGTTAGGCGTTGGGGGTAAATAGATAATTTTATAGAAGTCGAGGGGCGGTTTGATAATTTTACTCACTTGGGGGAAACTTAATACTTAGGCATGCTCTAGCGGCAATGAATAACATCCGTGTGTTTTTCATTTAGGTTTCGATAGACAAGAGTTAGGATCGGCTTTTGAGCAAGTACAAGAACCAGTTATTGAGGGAGGTAAGTACTCTGCCATATTCCTCTTTATTCTCTATTTGTAAGAAATATATAATGTATACATGTTTTAAGTCAAATAAAGGTCTTGAAATACTTTTACTGTATCTATTTTCATGATAAATCACTTGATGAGAATTTGAATGCCATGGAATTGTTGTGCGAGTAAATGAACTATATCATGTACATGTTGAATGAGATGATACTTTGACTGGGCTATTGTGCCGCACATCCACGAGGGAAAGTGGATTCCGGGTCCTGGTCAACGGGACCACACATTGACGCATAGTACTGTTGCATCGTGGTTCGCCCTTGCGTCCACAATATTGTTTATCCCGAGTGGAGGAGGGATTTTGGGTCCTAGTCAGTGGGACCATACGCTGACCGCAGTATACCAAGTTATGATTAACGATGACAGTTGCTAATGAGTTTTCTTGATGATTATACTCCAGTTGAGATTCTTTTGGTGCAAGTGCATATATGTATGTAAATATGTTGAGTAATATTTTATTTTGGTCACATTGAATTCCTGATTTTGAAAAGAAAAACCCACGGCATGTTTGAAATCCTCAAACATATTTTAGGGATATGGCATGTGTATTTACTGGGCCCTAGCTCACCCTTTTATAAAAAATTTCAGGTGATCACTTAGATGAACCTGAGTACTATGAGGGTAACGAGGATGGAGTCGGAAGAGATGCTCGTTAGGGAGTTAATTTAAGCCCTTTTGAGAAATTGTAGTACTACTCTGTTTATATTTTGAGAATTGATTGGAGCTTAGATCTCCATTAAGTTTTGATGATTTATGTTAGTAGAGATAATTTTCAGAAAGATCTTTAAGTAGAGATAATTTTCAGAAAGATCTTTAAGTACCACTTTAGAAGAGATAATTTTCAGAAAGATCTTTAAGTACCACTTTAGAAGTCTTATTAAGGTTTTAGTTAAATGCATGACTTTAGATTTGTATACATGTTTTAATAAGGCCCGGCAGAGCCCTAAATGGATGTCCGAGTAGGTCTACGGCCGGTCACAGATCTAGCTCACGGGCCTACCCGTGGGTTCGGGTCGTGACACCACGAGTGCGTGTTATACTAGTATAGATAACGATTGTCAAATTTATACGATCACGTGCCAGAAGCGCAATGCAATTAGAAATTAAGGATAGACTCCCTAATTTTACCATCATCCTACCCCACTCTCATAACTTAGGTACAAGTCTATAGAATCGTGATACCTATGCTTTGATAGCAGCTGTAACACCACAAAAATTCGAAGCGTTAATCATTCACTCGATCATTTACACTAAGACAATAATAATCTCACAACCAAATGGACAGTCATCATCAGAGCAACTAACCTGTTAATCAATTCATATTGTCACTACACTGTCATAAGTAAAATACCAAATCTAAGTCTGAAAATTTTTAAATAATAAAATTTACCCACACAGGGGTTCTAATGATTAATACTAACTTAAATGAATTCGCTCCCAAAAGTTCCAACAAATAATCAGCTAGGATTTTTACCTTAAAACTAGCCTCGAGTTTTGGGGTGTTATACATATCATGCGCCCAATTGTGAATACAAGGATCTTGCTCTTTCAATATGTTGTATATTTAACCTATTACAAGGACAATAAACCAGTTAGCATTTGTCTAGACTGACATTAACATTATAGTAATACAATCACATCAACATTATAGTAATAAACTAGTTAGTTTTATCATAATCTCTCATAAATACCCATCTAATCTCACAAATCAAAAGCTTCATCTACAAATATCTTTTTTGCCATCTCAGGGCAGCTAATAACCAGTACTTATGGTATTTCTTAGCTGTATAACAGACTAAATAAAATGCAGGTACGATTACCAAATGAGCACTTCACATCCGGTCTCATCCAAAGATACAATTAAATCTAAAAAAAATATAATAAACACCAGCAGAGAAAAATATTCATACTCGTTATAACGACCGCACTGCCCATGCCGTGATGAAATAACGGCCAACAGGCTCCCACTTTTAAATTGCTCTTCAACGTGTGGTTCAAGCCTGCGATCTTCTTTATGCTTCGCTAGTTTCCTCGGGACATGATTCCTCTTCTTTGTCTCCTCTGGAGCCGCATCAACCTCCTATGGGCCAATTAATTAGCACACCATAATGTAGCAATCCACATATGTATTTGTCAAGTAAAATGAATACATACAAGAAATTTATAAACTAGCTTTATCAGTCTCATTGCAAATCTTGGCATCTCGAAGTCACACCTGACAAAAAATGCAAAAGAATTATAGATTGTCAGCCAACCAACAATTAACTTATGATTGGTCTTATAATTCAGGCATGCTGGATCGAGAGAGGTACACAAGAAGGAAAGGTTGCTACACATTTTGCCGTAAATTTACACAAGGAGCACAAAATTGATGCAAGTCAAAAGAAAATTGTTGCAAGTAGAAATGATATATCCTCTATGGCAAAAAAATACACTCCATTGAGAAAAGTCAATTTAAAAATAGAAAATAGAATCTGACGGAAGAATCTAAATATATATATATATATATATATATATATATATATATATATAGATATTGTTCCCAACCTATTCTGGTCGTACCCAAGGGCCCAATAGGGGTCCCATTTCACGCGAACACGTCGACATTGTCAACGGTCAATTTTCCAACGCATCAAACGGGTCAACGCCCGCGCGCCCAAGACACGTGTTTTTCTCACTTCGTGCGCGACTTAGACATTTTATTTTCTCGTCGACGTCACTAACGCTAGCACGTTCGTAATGCCAAGACCATCCGAACACCATTTCATCAAAAACATCGGCCGACGGCACATTTGGAGAAACGGGGTCATGGGGCAAAAGGCCTTGGACAACCCCAAGGGGTCGGCCTCGGCCTTCCCCATGCCATGGGGGTCAGCCTCGGCCTCCTGGATGGGTTGGCCTCGGCCATTTTCCCCCGGTGGTTCACCCCTTTCCCGCATACCCCTTTTTCGTACTTCTTTCCCCTCGTATGCTTCGTACGTAACCTTGGCACCTTGATCGCTATGTGGGTATGATTCTTGGCAACGCGCTCGTCATAACGCAACTTTCGGATTTGTCATTACTTGTCAAAACACCTACCGACGACGCGCACAAAGTTCGCAAAAGGAGAAGTGACCTTGGGCTCCGAAAATGGAAGATGGCCAAATGGCCTTGGCCAACCCCAGGGGGTCGGCCTCGGCCTTCCCCATGCCATGGGGGTCGGCCTCGGCCTCCTGGAGGGGTTGGCCCCGGCCATTTTCCCCCGGTGGTTCACCCATCCGCGCAAACCCTTTTTCGCACTTTTTTCGCTTCGTACGCTTTGCACGTGACTTTGACATCTCGTTCGTTATGTAGGTACGATTTGCGTCAACACGCTCGTTATGATGCAACTTTCGAATTTGTATTTGTCCATCAAAACACCTACCGTTTTGGCCTTGGCCAACCCCAGGGGATCGGCCTCGGCCTTCCCCAGGCCTAGGGGTCGGCCTCGGCCACCAGGAGGGGTTGACCTTGGCCTTCCCCCCATTTTTGGCCTATGGCCTCTCCCTTCGCGCGCACTTATTTAATTTTCTCGAGTCTTTGCACCTCCGCGATGTTTACGGACATTCATACATCAACTCTGTGACGTCTGTCGTCCGACGCCCATGATCACGCACCGCTCCCGCGATGCCCATCACCCAAAGTCGCATGCCACCAACGAACAACCCATCATTGGCAACCGCATACCATCACTCCCCAACTTTGTCACTACTAGATGTTGCATTCGTTATCTTGTTATGACAGGTACACTTAGCTCACATCCTGTCTTCGAGACACCCGACCCGCGCCCTTGCGCCATTCTCATGATAGGTGCCCGGGCACCAAATATTGCTCCGCGACGTTCCTCGCCGCGCCCTTGTGCCATTCTCATGATAGGTGCCCCGGCACCAAATATTGTTCCCCGACGTTCGTCACCGCGCCCTTGCGCCATCATCATGATACGTGCCCCGGCACCAAGTATTGCTTCGCAACGATCGTCGCCGCGCCACTTTCGTAACGTGTACCCCCGACACCAGGTATTGTCTTGTGCTATAGGCACCGCGCCCATGCGCCACAATCATGTTGCATGCTACCAGGATGGGCTCACAACCTTATAGCCATCGCCGTCTCAATCAAAGGGGGGGCTTCGGCCCTCGTACCGGGATGGGCTCACAACCTTATAGCCATCGCCGTCTCAATCAAAGGGGGGGCTTCGGCCCTCGTATCGGGATGGGCTCACAACCTTATAGCCATCGCCGTCACAGTCACAGGGGGCTTCGGCGATACACACTCATGTTACCATTGATCACCGACACCACCAGGGCAATGACCCCCGGGTCACTCCGGGACGGGAGCAGGTCCTCGGAGGGCATCGCGCCTAGTCCGCCTGGTAGTTGGCTACAGGGGTAAGCCTCACCACTGTCAGGTTCACTGCATGTCTCTTGACGCACCTCGTGGGATTCAGTAAGGTCTTGGATTGGTGGCTGGGGCAACGGGTTTACTCTGATCATGCCGTCATGGTATGGTCAGTCTTCTCAGACAGGTAGAGCGACGCTGTGCGAGGCAGGCAACACAAATTTGGGAACCTGCAGTCCAACGGAGAACCGGTATTTTGGGACCCCCTGGTGACGTGTCACTCCCAGGGGACGACATGTGGCACTTTATGACATAAGCACACTGTTTCCTATTAATAGTGAACTTTACAACTCAAAAAGGACATCTTCTTCATTCTCACAAAAATCACTTTCTCACTCTAGAATTTGAGAGCTCTTGGATTCTAGAGAGAGAAACATAAAATTTGATATAAGTTAAGATCGTAACATCGGACCCTGACTTGGACCTCGACTCGGACCCTGACTTGGACTATTGACTGCCGACCCTGTTCGTCTTAGCTTTGCCTTCACAGCACTGCCATTCCTCACGGCCTGTCTGGGAAGCCTTGCTCTCAGCCCTTACTCCGTCCTTGCTGTCTCTCACTTTGCATACTTGGAAGCTGACACGGACTGCAGCCTTTGTGGCACCTCCACATAAGTACGAACTCACTTTCCTTGGCATGATGTGTATATATATATATAACGTTTAAGCATGTATTGTAATGCCGAATGAGAGGGGAGAAAAGTTTTGTGATTTTATCATTTCTAAACTATTTGGTCGTAACATTACAAAATGCAAGTCCTCTTTAATACTCAAAACCACCAAATAATGCAAAATGTTGAAGCAATAGGTGTTGAAGCACACTGAAGCTTGTATTAATCTAACAATCTTTTTAGCGTGCATCATTGTAAGCACTAAAAAGGTATAGTCCAAAAACAGCAAAACATGTCCCACAAAATGTTTGACAAAGACTCCAATACATCCCTTTTTTTTCCTCGAATCAACGGATTCTTCTGCAACCAATGTCAAGACTGTAGTGCTGAAGATAATACTGCTTAAATGGTGCAACATCGATATGAATAATGCTCCCTTCAGTAAGGTCTGGGCCCTAACCAACACATTGTTCGATGCGTTATAAACCACATCCAAAAGTCTAGCCTTTCTTGTCATAGACTCACTGCCCCTAGGGAAGTTACCTGTATCCAACCTCAAGGCACGCCACTTCACATTCCCACCATGAACCCTAATACTCCGAACTTTCTTCTGGTTTACTACCAACTGGTTCCTTTTTGTGGATTCTTGCAGATCTTACTTGTTAATACCTTTGGTCTAATCGCTTAGGCTAACAAATTTTCTACTTCTTAATCCTTTTGGTCTAACAATTTAACATAAACATTAAACCAATAGAGAATTGCCTGGTTTTGTGTTTGTGATAGCAACTTCACACCTACAAAGAATGTGGTCAATCAGCCGCTAATTCAACCCAATGCAAACATTCACAACCCATTAACTAATTAAGCTGATAAAAATTAAATGACTGTATAGAGATGAATTCACTCAAGTTATTCTATCAATGGATAACTTTGAACGAAGACAAGAGCTCATGAAATTGACCAAAATGCAAAATTGAGACATTGAGAAAAAAGATGCAACTTACAGTAATCTGAAATTGGTGGTGAAATTAATTGATTGGTCCTAAATTTCCAAGAAATATATCAAATTAGAGATAGAGAATTAAAAACCAGATACCTGACATATATGTGTGAGACATCAAATACCCTAACTAAGATTGGTGATAGCGGTAAGAAGGTAGATCAAATTTGGGGCCATTCTCTTTGACAATGAACAAAGGGACTACAAGCAAAAACAGTTTAAATGAGAGAAGAAGAAATGAAGAATTGAGAACAAGAGAAGCAAGGAAAAGACGATGCCTGGGCAACATTTCATGTTGTATGAAGAAAGACGGTGAGATCTGAAACCCATAGTCAAATTGACCAAAATGCAAAATTGAGACATTGAGAAAAAAGATGCAACTTAAAGTAATCTGAAATTGGTGGTGAAATTAATTGAATGGTCCTAAATTTCCAAGAAATATATCAAATTAGAGATAGAGAATTAAAAACCAGATACATGACATATATGTGTGAGACATCAAATACCCTAACTAAGATTGGTGATAGCGGTAAGAAGGTAGATCAAATTTGGGGCCATTCTCTTTGACAATGAACAAAGGGACTACAAGCGAAAATGGTTTAAATGAGAGAAAAAGAAATGAAGAATTGAGAACAAGAGAAGCAAGCAAGAGACGATACCTGGGCGACATTTCGTGTTGTATGAAGAAAGACGGTGAGATCTGAAACCCATTGACTATAGACGTTATATCTTATACTAATTGTGTGTGAGATTGAATGAAAAAGAAAGAGAAGAAGAAGAAGAACGGAAGTGTGGCGTGGTGGTGTTTGTGATTGACAATAGAACAGACAGAAGGATCTCATACTTAATACTATGGTGGCAGCAACAGAGTGCAGCGCCGCAGAGGAGGGCAGTGGAATCTGGAAGAGAAGTGACAGTGACAGCGGTAGAGGGAAGAGCAGTGGCGGATATCGCAGAGTGAGACAGAGAGGCTGCATCGTGTTTGTTTGATGTGTGTGTGTGTGTGTGTGAGAGAGAGAGAGAGAGAGAGAGAGTTGTGGGCTTTAACCTGATCAATTATTTTGGATATAAGCTAGCAGTATATTGATAACAACACTTGTGTCAATGGGCCCTTGTGTATCCTTGACTTTTGCGTCACTACACACTGCCCCCAACCCCTAACCCCACCACCACACTTGTCCCACCTTTCTAGCGACTTTCCACCACCACACAATCCCTTACCCACCCTTCAACCACTTATCAACACCACGTTCTTACCACCAGCATCCACCAACATAGGCACAAAAAGACACACACACAAACACTTTGTCTGCCCCCCCCCCCCCTCAAACCACCTGATCACCACCATCAACTTTCGTGCATAGCCTAATTGTTTGAAATTAGAGACCAGTTAGCCACCATCACAGAAGAATTGAGTGCAGTGTGTTGTGTGTGAAAGGGAAAGAAAATAGATAGAGGGATGAGATAACTCTCAGAATAGTAAAGGTGGGTAGGTTACTGCTGCCGCTAGGAATGAGCACCAAACCGGATAAACCGATCTGAATCCCTCCAACCGAACCAATCCAATCCGAACCATCCAAACATCTTAACGGTTCAGTTTCACATTTTTTAAACCGACCTTGGTTCGATTCGGTTCATAGTTCACATTTTTTAAACTGATTCCAAACCGAACCAAACTGACCTATGATATGTTAATATATTTTTAGTAACATTCATTGACAATTTCACATATTTGGTAGAAAGAAAATCCAAATAAACAAACCTTGAATGTTAAAAGAAAAGAAAATGATGAGAATACTTATAACACAAAAAATTCGTGACCGATATCTATTCTATATTTACTCATTCTTTCACATACATCAATGAGTACTTATATATCAATTTTAACAAGATTATATGCAATTTGGAAAAAAAAGTAACTTCAAATTTTTATTATTATTAGATCCAATAGTAGTGTGCAAAGGAACAACGTCTTTAAGTGAGCGCAAACCGAATTGTTAAAACCGAATAAACCGAACCGTCTAAACCGACCAAACCGAACCGTCCATACCAATGGTGTACCGACCCGAACCCACAGGTGAGCCCGTGAGCTTGGCCCGTGACTGGCCGCAGGCCCATCCGAACATCCACCCGGGCTCTGCCAGGCCTTACTACAACATGTACACAAAAATCTATAACCAAGTAATTTAAAACTATATCCTTAATAATATTTCTAAAATCACACTTATAATTTCTCACATAAATCTCCAATGGCATTTTTGTATTTAACAACTAATATAGACCACTTAAATCCGGTGGAGATCTAAGCTCCGAAAAATATCAAATTACAAATATAGTACTAGCATACCACCCAATGATTTATTAAATAATCTAAGAGGATTACAACTCTTATAACAGTTGTCTACCGCATCTACATCCTCGTGACCCTCATCAGTGCAGATTCCATCTAGATAATTGCCTAAAAAATATATTTAAAAGAGTGAGCTTGAGGCCCAGTAAATACACATACCATATCCCTAAAATAGGTTTTGGGATTCATAAAAACATGCCATGGTTTCACTTCAATTAAAACTGGTAAACATTTTCACAGAAGATACTATACATATATATACTTTATGAAAACAATTCATCCAAGATTCTCAGAACAAGAGCATGACATTAAGAAGGCTCATTAACAACTATCACAGTTCATCATAACTTAAGTATGTTACGGTCAGCATACATTCTCCCCTGACTAGGGCCCATAATCCCTACTCCATCCGGGATAAATATGATTAGGTTAAGGTACACACCCCCTGACTAGGGCCCACAATCCCTCCTTCGTCCGAGATACATATTATTGTCGACGCAAGGGCGAACCACGAGTAACAGTACTGTGTGTCAACGTATCGTCCCGTTGACCAGGACCCAACAATCCAACTTTCTCCGGTGGATATGGGGCGCAACAACCAAGCCAGTAATACCGTCTCATTCAACATAAGCTAACTTTAAAACACTACTCATAGAAACATTCCATGGCATTTTTAATGCATTTTCTCATCAACCAATTTACATGAAAGCAGTAGCGTGTGAAAGGTTTTAAAACTTCTAATTGAAACAAATCATTTATACATATACATAAACGAAAAATAGGGTATACGGAGAAATATGGCAGGAGTACTTACCTTGGATAGTTAGGCGGTTCTGGTTCCCAAGTCTGCCAAGCTCTTGTCTATCAGAACCTAAACAATAAATCGTCTGAATGTTATTTGTTACCATTCAATTATGCCTAGGTGCTAAATTTTCCCAAGCGAGTGAAATTACAAAAATACCCCTAAACTTGCGTAAAATTACCATTTTACCCCCGACGCCTAACATACCATTACACACCCAGAATTTACTCAAAAAATATTTTTAAATGACTAGGTGAGTTTTCGGATAAAAATAGCCATTCTGGGAAGTTTCTGTTCGCAAACCTAAACCGCTCCTTAATCTGAATGTTAACGTTCCTCTTTCAAAAATATATCAAACGACATTGAAATACCACAAAATTTCAGACACTCAAGCATCGCAGTAATTTTAGATCACTATAAAATTCAAGGCTAAAAATAATTTTTTTTACTATGTTAAATAATTCAAAAACCTATTTTAAAAATAAAATTGTTCGAAACATTTGCCATGCCCAGAAAAATCACATAAAATGTCACGTTGAAGATTTCATAAAAATAAGGGAATTTTTAGTTTTGTACTTTGTCTAAATCTTCCCATAAAAGGTCTTTAAAAATAGTTTAATAAACTATTGTAATAGTGAAGTGTTACGCGATATCTGATCGAGCGCTACGCTGTTAATAACGTTAAAAATAGCAAACGACTTTAAAAGCTTTTGAAACTCTGGAATATACGTTATCTTAGCTACATAAGGCTATTCTAAAATTATCATAATTTAATAACTTAATTTACTATTTTAAAATACAATCTCTTGTTCGGATAAAATTAGTTAGCACGCTTCCCAACCTCAGAAAAATCTAAACTTTTTCCTGTGTGTAGATCTTTCAAACATAATATAAGTTACACTTTTGAGTTTTGTGCAAATAAATTTCTTGATATATCTTAAAATTTTGGAAAGAAACTGCTGGAATAGGATATCTTTTAAGTTCAATTTTAAAATCAAAAGCTTTTCCCTGTCTCTGTGCAACATCTTCTTCTTCATCTCTACCCGAAACCACTCCACAAGTTTACATCCCACACTCACATACCCAATACTCACACACATGCTCACACATTCATCTCACCTTATTACTTACCTATCCATATGTATATAATTTCATCTTGTCACACAACACAACCTACAAATCTGAGTCCCACACCCACTGCCTCACGGCAGTGGGTCTTCCTTGTTCTTGTTTACCCCATGAACAACTCACAAAATTTCATGTATACACCCCTTCACAAACATGACATGTATATATATATATATATATATATATATATATATGCACACACAACATCTCCACAACTCACCCCAAATCCTTCAAGCTACTGCCGGAATTTTCTTGCCCAACCCACTCATGGGTACACTCTGTTTACACATATATATTTGCATCCATGTATAAATAAGTTTCACACCCAAGCTCACCTATATATACACTTGAACCCACATACAATTTTCATACCCAAACTCACATCTGTACACTTGAATTCATATGTAATTTCCACACCCAAACCCACTTATATACACTTGAACCCACATATAATTTTCACACCCACTGCATCACGGCAGTGGGTCTTTCCTCTCCTTCATCTCCTTTCTTCAACTTACCCAACACCCTCTCAAAAATCCCATGCACACAGCTGCCCCCATCCCTTTGACAGCCTTACACTTCCACCCATGCAAGGCAGCACCCTGTTGCTGCTACTCCGTCTCCTCCTTCACCCATGGGCACATCAACACAGCACGTTCACGGCTGCATAACAGCCCACAAACCGCAGTCAAACGCGCACGCGAACACTGCTCATATACACAACCACAAACCCATTATTCTACCCTCAATCGTCTCTCTCTCTTTTCTCTTCATCTCCTCCACGCAGATCACTGCCCAAGCGCCTTACTCCTTCACGGTTCCTCACAGATTTCACCCTCTCATCACACAACATTCACGCCCAACTAGAGGTAAAAACCAAGATATGATTTGCGGAATGAACTAAACTCAATGGATGAAATTTCACTATGCTTTGCTACCCCATAAACTGAATTTTGCTATTGCTCCTAACGTCTCATAATATTATGCAAAGAGAATCATGAAAATAGTAGGGAAGAGGATAGACTAGGCATCTTACCGAAATTTTAATGCCTTCGCCTTAATTTCCTTGATCCCTCTTTAATCTCCCTCTCCCCTTATCGGTATCCTTAGCCATGAATGAAGGTGGCAGCAAGCAGAGAAAAGAAACTAGGGTCGGCTGGCCCATAAGGTCATATATATATACAAGAATGAAAGAAAGAAAACATAGCTTGAAGAATTTTACAAAAGTCCCCCCATAATTTTCGTTAGTTAATTAAATTTTTCCCCGACTTTGTATGATTACCAAAAGAAAAGATCCAAATAACTACTTACGATATTTTACGTGTTAGAAAAATTATTAACAGGTTGTTGCGTCACTCGCTTTACCAATTTGTCGCTATAGGTTGCCGATAAAATATTATTTGTGTAAATTGACGCTAATTGTTGAGTGCAAAAATTGTCGCTAAAGAACTAAAATAACCGGCAAGAAATACCAAGGTTCGGTGTATTACAAATGGTGTTTGGTTTGGTTCTGTTCGTAATTTTTCAAACCGAGGGGTAACAGTTCGGTTTATGGTTTGATTCCTGAACCGAACCAAACCAACCCGCACTCACCCCTAACTGTCGCAGTTGAATCTATTAGAATAAATAGATCTACCACCATCACAGTTGCATTCGTCGAGTCTATCACCACAATCATTGGTATTTAGTTGATGGAGATCATGGTTCAGCGATCGGTGGGTAGTCGCATGGACTTAGTGGCGATAGTGGGTATTGATTGTAGTGGCGGTAACGATTACTGTTGGTGGGCAGTGGAGAGTAATCGGTGGGCAGTGGAGGTGGGTTGGTAATGATTGTGACCAGGGTGACTGCAATCTCGGAGTTTGTTGTTGTATAGTAGTGGCCGATGTTTAAGACGTGAAAATAAGCAGTTATTCTTTCAAAGGTTAAAGTCAGAATTTTAGCAAATTTTCTTGTGACAACTAATATTTTCTTTTAAGAAAAAATTTAGAATCTTAGAAAATCGGATTATGACTTTGGAAGCCTATTAGCTATCAATCGAATCCAAGTACATAAAATATAGATAAGCCAATGTTTTCCAGTAACCGTTGGCATAACAACACTTATGCCCACGAGCCCTTGTGTACCATTGGCATAACAACACTTTTGTTGACGGGCCCTTGTTACCGTTGGCATAACAACACTTGTGCCCACGGGCCCTTATGTGCCGTTGACATAACAATACTTGTGCCCACTAGCCGTTGTTACCGTTTGCATAACAACACGTGTGCCCATAGGCCCTTGTGTACCGTTGACTTTTTCGTCACTATAGAGCTCTTTTCTTGTAATGTTAATCATTGCAACTTTACTCATCCACAGATATTCGTAATTGCCATTAGGACCTTGAATTACTATGCTACCTTACTAATTACATCTATTAGTCCATATGTCTCATGATAATAATTCCTACGAACATTGAATTGATTTTAACAAATAAATTATTCTTTTAATAACTGCTATAAATGTCTTATTAAAAGACGTGGCCAAGACTCATAGTAATCAACTATATTATATCATCATATGGGAGTATCCATAAATGTGGGGGTTAATTTTACGCTACACCCCATACTTAGGGGTCAGTTGCACCCAGCACCCCATGGTTCTAAAATTGGCACCCAGTACCAAAATTTCAAAAGTCTTGACTTCCATCACCTTTTGACGGTCAAAATGCCTTTTGACCACACGTCTGTTAGTTTTTAAGGGGTAAAATGGTCAGTTCCGTTACTGTGTCCAAGATTGCATCCATGTGGCATCTAGATGGCATCCTACGTGTTTCACTGTACCTCTCCACAGATTCTGCTTATGCACACACACACACACTTTCTCTCTCTACGATCTCTTTCACGCTAAATCCCCTGCCTTTCCACTCTTCTAACCGCTCATCGAGCTCCTTTTGGTTGCGGGAACAAGTATGGACGGTCGCCCCAAATGCTGCTAGCTCTTCCACAATTGCGTACCTGATGTCATTTGTCAAAACCGAAAAACAAACCTAGCGACCAAGCCCTGTTGACGGCAGATCTGATGTCGTGTGCCCTCTTGCGCAATAATCTCGCGACGAATCCCAAATCCCCCATCTCCCATCAAAATCCCATTAAAAACTCAATCCTTCCACTCCCGAATTCATCAAACCTGCACCGCCTAAACCCATCAAAAACCCATTAATCCTTCAGTCAGTCAACCGCAATCCTGCAATTAGTCAGCCACAATCTCATTAAAGTGGAAAGCATTCAGGTAAAGGATCCAGAAAATTTGGTGTTGGTGAGGATTAGAGAGAGAGATGAAGACATAAATTAAGAGGTGGTGGTGTGTATTAGAGAGAGACAGACGAAGACAGAAAATCTGGTGTTGGTGAGGATTAGAGAGAGAGAGTGTGAGACGAAGCCAGATTAGAGAGACAGAGAGAGAGACATATTAGAGAAAGAGATAAATTTGGTGTTGTTTTTCTCTGTGTATAATGGCCCCGTTAGATGGAGGTGGTGTGTATGTTTGTGTTTGCGTGCGTGTGGAAGAAGCTTACGTGTGTGTGTGTGTGTGAGAGAGAGAGGTTGTGTGTGCATATTTTTAGTGTTGACTAGAATGACACATAGATTTAATAGCTAAAAAGACAAAGTTACCCTTAAAAAACTAACAGTCGTTTAGTCAAAGCCCATCTTGACCGTCAATTGGTACCGGATACCAATATTTTCAAAATTTTGGTGCTGGGTGCCAATTTTAGAACCACGGGGTGCTGGGTGCAACTGACCCCTAACTATAGGGTGTAGCGTAAAATTAACCCTAAATGTGGATGTTGTATAAGAGTATATGCTTGCAATTATACATTAAAAGGAATCCCAGTATTCCGAGGTATTGATACAGGCATATAAAAACTTCAGCTTAATATCTCCAAATATACAACGCCCTGCACTGATTAAGAACATTGCATAGTAGTAGTTGTTGAGATTATCTATAAAAGTCACAGTATATTAAATATAAAAAAACTCAGGTAGTCCATGTTCAATAGAGATATTGTAATAGCATGCATAATGACCAAAATAAACCATATCATAGTTTCATACTATAATGTAATAGATGGTTATCATGTTCCATCCAACATTGTGAACAATCATTTAATTGCATATTTTATCATCATCATTATTATATCTCTGTATGCACCAGAAAGTGGGGTATTCTGATCTATCCCATAGACTATGATAAATATATAATAGGGGACACATACACGTCTTATTATAAAGTACAAAACTATCAATCATAAATAGGTGTGTAAATGCTTAAATAATATATTTATATTAAAGGGATAGATGCGCTAATACATGGGATTGGCGCTAGTGCACAATTCTATTAGCACCATGTGATAGACAATGCCCCCTTACTGCCTTCTTCTAGATCTACTCCATCATAACTAAGTGCATTGACTCCACGTCCCCTAGACGCTCCCCATCATCGTGTCTTGATGTCACGCCAGCCAAGTCAACAACGTCATAGCTAACAGTAGATCCGTTCGCAACTGCCAGCACAACCGTACGACCACCGACGGGGAACCATTCAATGCTGTCGTTCTTTGCAGATCCCCTCTATCGATGGGTTGGCCATCTCCTCCCTAATGAGATCTACAACCTCACCACCACCTCTAGGCCAGATACAGCATGAGTTATAGCTGCATCCATCGAAGCTCTTCGATCAACCACTGCCGTGATGTCAGCTTCGCCGGTCGTAGCCATTTTGTCTAAACATTGGCCATGAATAACGACGGCGCCAATGTCCCTTCTAAACCCATGTCGTAGCAACCGCCTGCTCTAGCGAGCGCAGGCATGAGGCAGTGCCATCATAGCCATGAAGGCCACAGCTCGTGAAAGATAATATATATATATATATATATATATATATATATATATATATATATATATATATATATATACACACACACACACACACACACACACACAGTCCTATTTATTCACATATGCCACATTTTTTTTAAAAGCATTAATGTGTTTGGATACTAAAAATGCATACTTATACTTAAGACCCAAAGGGTCTCATTTATTCAACTTAGGCCACACACTTTGTAAAGCATTAAGCTTTTAACCCGTGCAAAAGGCCAATTTAGATTCAAGACGCATAGGGTCTCATTCATTTAACATGTGTCTTACATTCTTTCAAAGTTTGTGCACATTTTATATTGCGTGGCACGTCACTAAATAATGAAGCGGTTATGATTTTAGGCACTAGAAAGCCTTCCGAAGGCTGCTTCTTCTGTGCTCCTATATTACCTAAGACCTATTTATTTCTTGGTCTAGCATTACCCAGTTGCTTCAATTGGCACAAGCACATTAATGTCGGATCTTCCAACGGCTATGATCTTTTAAGCTCACTTGCAAGCTGCAATGCAACACACCCCTATTGTCTAACTAACAATAGGGGTGTGCCGGCGAACTTCAACAATATTATTTCATATCCTGAGCTTTCCATAACCAGATGTAACATGTAGACCACATCATAAGTGAAGAACATATTTAAAGCTCCTTTTGACTTTAGGTCACACTTAGGCTTTCTGTTGTAGCATCCTGTCGACGTGGCCTTACATATTATCTCGTGGTATATTGGGTCATACAGTGACCTCTATCAGCTATGAGATATTCACACCATTGCACATTGATGAGCTAATCCTGGAGTAAATGGGGCACAAACACTTTCAACGCATCTAGTGAACCAGAGCACTTTGCTAGCCTCCGCTGATAGCATCGCCAATATGTCTGGTATAACTGCAAGCTCATGCTCATGCAACTAAAAAATTGTATCTAGTTTCCGCACAGTATATCGATGAAATACGGCTACATCTTTATTATCCAGTGACATCTTTCTCAAACGGAGTACTCGTTCTCTAGCTATGTATGCTCATCCAACCGAGCAGAAAGATTAGTGGTCTTTTATATTTATATTTCTCATACAGGTCTTCTTACGACCATGCCCTGCATATAAGCTGAAAATCCACCTTTGTATTCATGCTTTTTAGACAGGGGGGCTTTATTGTGACATCATCAAGATTACATGCTTAATGCCTTGTGCCTTCTCAGACAGGAGGGCTTCATTTATATAACGGTGGCAATATTGCAGGCTCAAAGCCCTGCTCCTTCTCACTTGTGTCACCATGTCAAATACTTATTACTTTGACCGCAGCCCCACAAGACACTTACAAGAGCTTTATGTTCCCGAGGATGCACCGCCAAGGGTGATAAGATAGAGTTCAAGCTCTGTCCAAGTGAACTTTATTGTTAGCCTTAAAATTGGTCAGCGTCTTCCTTAGGATTCGATGGGCTTAACATCCCTGCCTATGGCAACCTATTATGGGATAGGTGCAGCCCCTTATGCTAGATGCGGTTCTGAGAAACTTTAAGGAAATAAAGTTGCACCCTTGCTAACAGCTATAGCTTTTGGCCGAGTGGTAAGCGTTTGATCCAACAAGTGGTATCAGAGCCTCGGCTCTTGTTATATTGGGTAACGCCAAGAGAGTTAATCGATCATGGCTTATGTTGGGGGTATGGAAGATAGTTCTACCACTAGGCCTCCATTGTTTAATGGGACCAATTATAGTGTGTGGAAAGTTAAGATGCAAATCTACTTAGAATCCCAAGACTATGAGATGTGGGATATTGTTGAGAATGGCCCATTCGTTCCGATAAAGGTGGTTGACAAGGTTGAAGAGCCTAAATCCAAATCGGAGTATAGTGATCATGATAAGAAGATGATTTGTATGAATGCTAGAGCGAAAAATTGTCTTGTGTGTGCTTTAGACACTAATGAACTCAATAGAGTCATTATGTGTAATTTCGCTAAGAGTATTTGGGATACTCTTCAAGTCACTCATGAAGGGACTTCTCTTCTTAGAAATTCCAAGATGAACTTATTGTTTAGAGATTATGAGTTATTCCATATGCTTCCAAATGAATCCGTTACGGATATGAATACTCGTTTTACTAACATTGTGAACTCTTTAAAGCAATTGGGCAAGGAATTCACTAATGGTGATCTCGTAAGAAAAGTGATTAGTTCCTTACCAAGAGCTTGGGATGCAAAGATCACCGCCATCCAAGAATCGAAGAATATTAATATCTTTTCTCTTGATGAATTGATGTGCTCACTTATGACGTACGAAATGAAACTTAAGACCTTTGATCAAGAGGACGTCAAGAAGAAGCCTACATCAATTGCTCTTAAAGCTTCATCTTCAAACCTTGAGTCAAGTGATGATGATGAAGAATTTGATGAAGAGGATATTGTAATGGTTGCAAAGAACTTCAAGAAGTTCTTAAGATTTAGAAGCAATGATGGGAGAAGGCAACAAAATGCTAGCAACAAAGAGAAGCTTTGCTACAAATGCCACAAGCCGGGACACATGAAGATGGATTGTCCTATCTACAAAAAGGAGAAGAAGGAAAGAAGAGATGTATGGGAAAGAGCTAAAAGAAGACAATTTTCTAAGAAAGAGAACAAGGAGAAGAAAAAAATAATGAATGCCGAACATACTCCAACATTGAGTGACTTCGATTCAAGTGATGAAGACAATGAGAAGAATGATCAAGCAAATGTGTGCTTCATGGCAAATGATGAGGTACGTTTCTCTTCCGGTAGCGATAGCGATAGTGAAAGCTTTGAAGATGCTTATGATAGTCTTTATGAGGAATCCAAGAAAAGTTTTAAGAAAAATACTATTTTGTCAAAAAAATTCCTTGAGGCTAATAAGCAATTGAGAAGTTGATAATGGAAAATAATAAGTTGCATGCCAAGAATGAATGCATTTCCAACCATTTATATGTGAAATATGTGAATAACGATTTGGTTGAATTATTTGTTAACACTCCTAGCTCAAAACAAATCTCTTCCAAAACTTTGACTTTAGAAACACAAAATGAAGATTTAAAAGTTGAGATTTGTGATTTGAAAAAATGTCTTGAAAAAATTGTTGACGGTCAAAACAATTTGGGTGTCATGCTTGGACACAAAACAGTTAGCCTAAACAAAGGCGGTGTTGGATTAGATCTCATCACCTTGCCTCCTAAAGTTTTTAAACAAAAACTTAGGTTAAATGTTCCTTCAAGACAACCAAAAAACTATTGCACACCATTTACACATTGTGGTTTGTGCAACAAGAAAGGGCATATGACTAATTATTGTCCTTATAGAATTGTATATGTTAGAGGTGTAAAGAAAATGTGGATTGTTAAAGAGTTTCTTAATGTTGCTAAGACTAACACTTATGGACCCAAGAAAATATGGGTACCAAAAGTTAGACCTATATTGTGATTGTAGGTTGTTCAAAGCAAAGGCAAGTAGCAACAAGGAGAAGGCTCCAAGAAAATTTTGAGAAGGAGGAGCAACAAGCTAAATCTTAAGGGGGAGTAAGCATTCCGAGATTGGACATGCTATTTTAAATGAGGAGAGCCCCAAAGCTTGTCAAGAAAATGGACTTCAAGAATGATCATTCATGAGCTCAATTCCTTGGTAATTCATCAAGGGGGTAAAACTTGGCTCTATTCAACATTGTGCTATACACTAAACTTATATGTCATGAAGCATGCATAAATGGTCATACTTATTTCTTATGATATAAATAGCTTGCTTGTTGAGAATTAATGTGAACCTTGCCAATGAATGGTCCTCTTGCACTTATATTGAAAATATTGATTGTTGATGACCATTATTCGCTTTGTGAAAATTCCATGTTGAAATTATGTCATCTTAATACTTCACAATGCCATTCATACAGACACCCCTTTTGGTAATGCCAAAAAGGGAATATGACTCGGTTAGACATTCAGTTGTGTTTGTTGGATATTGTTGGCATGCTTTGATTGAGGGGGAGCATACATTAGGATGGAATATGCATAAGATAACTTGATAGGGGGAGCTTACATGCTTGAATCATATACTATCTTATTACTCTTGGAAAATGCATGAAGTAGATGAGATTATTGAGCTACTTTGAATATCTTTCTTTGGATCATGAAGGAACTCTTGATGTCATCAGTATGACTTCATGAGTTATATGCACTTCACGCCATATCTTGCTTATTACTATCTTTTCACACATGCATACGCTTGTCTTTTTGTTGATGACAAAGGGTGAGAAATAATCTTGATTCTATATGCTATGTGATTGTGTGAGAACATTAGAAGAAGAGCATATCTTATTTTAGCTAGGGGAAGCTAGCTATGAGCTTAATTGCTATACGGATAAATGGACATATCTTGAGTATACAAGAAATGATTGAATGTTCTATATGATATTGTTGTGCTTAAATGTCTATCATATGATACATCATACCTTATATAGAATCAATGTTTGTCATCATCAAAAAGGAGGAGATTGTTAGCCCTAAGGTTGGATAACCTAGGCTTACTTC
>JAVXUO010001180.1:0-88425 GCA_033065855.1 Escallonia rubra | reverse complement strand
TGCGTGCTTATGTGACGTTTATTTGATGTCGTGTATAATGAGGTGCCGTGTGTTTGCAAATTTAGGCTTTACTGTATTTGCTCCAAAACGGCCCGACCGGCAACGTTTTGTTGTGCTCTTCCATCGTCTAGATTTTGCTGTTGATATTCCACCCTTGGTGAAAAATATATTTTGTGCCTTTGTTTATTTTGCCTACGATTTTCACGCGTCTTTCTTTTCTGAATTATCTTTTCCGCATTTCTTTCGCTGCCACATTTGGTTTGACCACTCAACCGACGAACCACAATTCTGACACACTGGTATACCACTCGGTCCAATCTTCGATACTGAAGTTCTGAGCTTTAAGAACACACTGCTCCTACTGGAATTGAACTCTTCATTGGCCCACAACATCTTTCCTTTATCCTTTCCTCCGTAATGCACGTGACTTTCCAACGGGTTGATATCTACAGCCATCTTCAGGAATGGATCACCATCGACCTTCATCACGTCTTTTTTTGCCTTTATCCATGAATTTGAGCATATGGGACTCGATTTGGTCCTGCACAACATTGCAGAAAACAACAACGGTTAGTGTCATGACTAATCATGTTATGCTATTTACAGAACTTTGCTCTTTTTTCCTTTGGAGCCTTGAGGGGACTTTACAGTTGAATGAAATTTATTTTCAGCAGATAATAAAAAATCTGCCCACTTGATTGATGTCAAACGAGTATTTCTTCATCAAAGGTGACGGATTGGCCTTCTTTGGCTAATTTAGACGGTAGATTGATGGGATTCTTGGCCTTTACCAAAGGCTCACATACTGCAGATTTCCTTCCCACCATCTCTGTCGCATCAAATTTCCAGACCGACAGGATCTTGAAAGTAAAGTTCCCATCTATGAGTTTTTCCTCACTTGTCTTTCCTCAATAGTGTTTCATATAGTTAAATGTACTGTATCAATTCATCACATAGAATTCAAGAACAGCAACAAATAGTTAGTAAGAATGATTACGAGTAGTTATCAAATTTAGGCACAATAATTTCAAAGAAGAATGCAAACAATTATCGAATTTGCTCAACATCCAATAACAAGCGAGCATCGATAAAATTTCCAAATAACAGGTTCGGGCTCAATGTTGGGATTTTTTTGGCTATAACATGCTGATATCAATATACAGTTCAGTGTTCAACAATAGTCATACGTAAATTGAAAGGATACTTACGAGTACGAGTTATCAAAGTAAGGGTTCGGATAGAAATTCTTACCCGAGGTTCAGATAGAAATCCTTACCTGGATCTAAAGCTAAACTAGTTTAACCGGAAAGTCTGTTGCTTTAAACTAAACGAAATAATCCAATTATTAGTATACAGTATAGACTACGATATCATAAATTCAATACTGACTCACGCATTCTCCCAGAACGGCCCCCTCACCGGGTACGTAAAACTACCCAAATGCTTTTTTATGGAAATTTACTAAAATGCCCCTCTCGGACTTAAATCACCAAAACGGCATTCCCATCACTAAAATTGCTAAAATAACCTTATTGTATGTGAATTTACTCAAAAATACCTTTTATAGGTAAAATTACCAAAATACCCCCTCGGGGTGGCTAACTACCAAAATATCCCCTCGAGGTTCCCAGCACCGAAAAAATCTCAAAGACATCTTAAAAAACTATTTTAAGCAATCTGAAGTCATTTTTGGGCTAAACAGTATTTTTTAAAAAAATTGCCCTAAAATTCCGAACTGGTGTCGGATCGAGTGCTTAGAAGCCGATTCTGTTAAAAATTTTGAACCAGTATAATATGGTTTCGCTAAAATTTTCAGATTAAAATAACTTAATTTGTTATGCTAAATCAATCGGGACTTCCTTCTAATCGATACCCTAATTTAGAGCCCTTCACGTATACTGAAAAATCCCCAAAAATTCCATAGCGTACATCTTGTAGAAATAATAGGGGTTACTGTTTTGAACTTTTTCTAGTTTTGAGCCTGACTATTTATAAAAAGTCGTATAAAATCTGCCCAAAATAATTTCTATCATTAGTGACAAAAACAGTCACGGTTCAAATCATGGCACACACTAATTCGCCTTGAAAACACACACTTTCTTCTCCACTGCAACTCCCAAGACCCATACACACACAAAACTCATGCACAGACGCTACCACAATAACACCCACCCCAGGGGCGGAGCCACACTTGTACGAGGGGGGTGCTATAGCCCCCCCTCAGATTTAAAAAAAAAAATATATATATATATATATATAGTTTTTTTCCAAAATTTTCACACTTTCTTCGGCTCTATCTCTCTCTAATCTGACTCTCTCTTCTCACCGAGACACCGACTGACCGACCGACTAAGCTTCTCAAGGCGCGGCCAGCACCTCACTCCGGCAGCCACGAACCCACAACGGCACAGCGACAAACCCCCGACCATGATTGACGACACGATCTGGGCAGACTGGGCTATCTCGTTTTCTAGATCTACGCCGACGACGGCGAGTCGGCGACGACCCACTGACCCAGGATCTACTCCGACGACGGCGAGTCGGCGACGACCCATTGACCCAAAATCTACGCCAACGGCGACTTCGGTCTTCACTCCGACTCTCTAGCAGTCCACCGGCGGCCAAGAACTCCGGCGAGCGGCGGGCGGCGAGTCGGTGACAAGTATGTTCCAACTTCCAAACTTTAATTTCACCTTTCATTGACTTGATCTAGTTGTCATCTCTATAAAATTTGTTTGGTATCTTTTTAGTATCATAGCTAAAATTAGGAATTGATTATGAATAATATTGAGCATTGAATTGAATCAATTGATTATGGTTAATGTTGAGCATTGATTATGGTTAATGTTTAGCATTGATTATGGATAATCTTGCGCATTGATTATGGTTAATGTTTAGCATTGATTATGGATAATCTTGAGAATTGAATCAATTGATTATGGATAATGTTGAGCATTGATTATGGATAATCTTGCGCATTGATTATGGTTAATGTTTAGCATTGATTATGAATAATCTTGAGATATTGAGATATTGATTATGGATAATGTTTAGCATTGATTATGGATAATCTTGAGATATTGAGATATTGAGATATTGATTATGGTTAATGTTTAGCATTGAGATATTGAGATTGATGGAGGATGGGACCCAATTGGATTGAGATATCGAATGTGTGATTTAGTTGAATGGTGGGTTGAAATTAGGTTAATGCAATAATGAAACATGATTGAAAAAATAAAAGAATTGTTGTACTGTAAAGAGTATTTTAGTAGCTCTCATGAAATTAAATAAGTCTTTTTGGATACTTTTTCGTATTTTTTGTGTATTGTCGAAAAATGCAATTTTTTTTTTTTTTGCTATATTACTAATAAAAAATTTTATTAATTTCGATATATATTTAGCACTTCCTGAGATGAAATCCTGGCTCCACCCCTGACCCACCCTAAAATACTTACCTACACAAACCAATACACTCAAAGCACCTTAACACACTTAGATTACACACATATTACACCATTATATACAAATCACACACAACACCCGAACACACTCTCTGCACATCACCCATCTGGGCACTGTAAGCACACCCTTTCACACAAAAAACACACACTGAATCCACACTAACCCCCCAGTTTCACGCCTACACCCACTAACACACACTATTACACCTCAATTACACCCAAACTCATCATTTTATACCCATAAAACACCCATTAATAATCACTGAAACACACACCACATACGTGCACCCACTGCACACACTTGATACACACACTAATAAGTTGAAAAACACACACAGGTCACACACACATAAACATGATCACCTCACTACCCGTGACCCGTGACCCAACACACACTAAATTCACCCTAAACACACTCTGAACACACACTTCACGCATAGAACACACACACAGAAAACACACACTAAATTACACACACTATAAACGTAGGGAGATTACCTTAAAAATTCTCTCAAATCTCTCTATCTTCCCTCTGATTTCTACTTTGTCGAAGCATGCTTCTCCCTCTCTGTTTCTGTTCTCCTTTCCTCTATTTCTTCTTTTCCGTTACTGTTTGTCTTTTATTTGTTCTTTCTTCTTCTTCTTCTTGTTTTTTTTTTGGTTCTCTTTACCCGAATTTCCTCTTGCCAAATTAACCAATTTTTAATTATTAAATCAGATTAGTCATTATAATTTAAGTAGGAGGTGTCATTTCCTTAAGACAAATTCATCTACAACTTGACACGTAAGTATCAAGTTTCCAAAATTGCAAAATAGCCCCCCAATTTTTTTTCTATATTTACAAAATAATCCCAAACTTTATGTAATTACATTTAGGCCCCACATTAATTCTAATCTCTATTAATTTAATTAAACATCACTAAAAATATATACTATCACTCATTTTATTATTTTTCATCACTAAAACTATAATTTACATTTATGCCCCCAAAGTTTTCCTAAATTACAAAATGACCCTAAAAGTTTTCAAAATTATATTTTTGCCCCAAAATGGTTTTAAGCTCCCATACTCTACTAATACCCAAGATTGCTCAAAATTAACGCCCGTTTATTTTTCGGGTCACAGATAATTATTTTAAGCTGCTAAAAAAAAGTGCAGGATATTACATCTTGTCCAGCTCCCACATGGTTAAATTCATGACGTGGCTGCACTCCCATCCTTAACCCCATCGTTTCTCTCTCCTCAAGGTCGTTTGGCCTGATTAGTCCAACAGTTTCTTCAAAAGTTGGGTTATCAAATCGAGACTTTTCTTCTATCCTTCTCTTATGGGGAGGAATGTAGGCATTTTCCGTGCCTTGACCCCCTTGGCCAATTATGTTCCTAGATACTTTTATATTGCTAGGCCACGTTACAAGCCCCTTAGCCCATTGTTCTTCGCAAAATTTCTTTTGCTCGAGTCGGGGTCTCTACTGTCGACAGGATTAAGAATGAACCATCCTGACTCGTTAGAATGGTTTGAACTGAAACTGTTAGGCTGCTTAATGGCATTTTTTAGTCTCACAGGGGAGACATCTGCCTCTATCATTTCATCACAAAGGGAAAACTTCTCCTTTTGCAATTTGCCATCCACTGTTTTAGCGAAGGATAAAATCTGTCGTTGGATCTCTTATGATAGATCCTTGACTAAGTCATGCCCAGACGAATTTCTTTCCTCTGAGATTTTCTTCATTTGTGTCGACTGTTCTTGATTACTAGCGGCCTTACTGAAAACCACTACTTGGTTCTACAATATGTTCAGTAACTGAGAAACCATAGTAGTAAGCACCTGAGTTGAAGAATTGACTTAATCCACCAATTGGCTCATTGTCTGATTATTCCTATTGAGTGCATTGAAGTTACCAACTGCCACTGCAAAGTTGGTATCAATACTTTCAGTGGTATTGCCACCACTTGAACTTCCGGCATTAGGAATCTCAATACGTTCAAACCATTGGTGGTAGGAACAGTTCTTGCTTCGTCGTTGTTTGCAACAGTGTTTTCGGTGACATGATTGGGTCCATTATTTCTGACATGATTCCTCGTACTAGATATGTTTCCCATTTAGATTAAACGGTCCCTCTGAGCGTGTCAATGTTTGCTCTTGATATCAAACGGCAATTAGTGTGGTGTTATTTTTGGCCTCTTGTCTGAGAACTTCTCTGAATGGGAAACTTTCAATGAAAATAAAATTTGAAACTTTGATTACTAAAATAATCAAGTTACAAACTGCGCGCCCAAGACAAATTGTAACTAGTACCAACAAGTCAATTGACATAAACTAACCAGAAGCCTCGATCGGTAGGAGGCAAGAGAACATGTGTTCACAGAATGTCTAAAAGAAAGAAAATGATAAGGACTTGAAATCAAGTCATTTGTTTGAGTTTTTTTTTTATAAACAAGAGAATTGCATAGATAATAAGCGATTACAGAGATAGCCACTACGGCAAATAAGAAAGCATAATCACGACGCTATTCATCATGAGGCACATACAAAGAAATGATAATAGAATTACACGTGACAACTAAAATAGTAAGTTCTTGCACAAGTGGAGAATCACAAAAGATGAAGTAGAGAGAGATCTCATTGCAACAAAATCCCATGCACCCAGTCATTTGTTTGAGTTGTGTGTTGATTGTTCCTTCCGTTGATCCTTCTTCTCTCTTTTATTCTGATTTCTAAAAACTGTTAGCTCTAATCTTCTTATTTTGATTTCAAATGGAATCACATGTAAACCGTCGTTGATATCGATTTCCTTATCCACAACTGTGTAAATTTCGCAATCCATTTTGACACAAGTTGTCCACATGTCATTCATACCAGCACTATGGCCCCACGTTTCACATAAACTTGAACCGTCATAAACTATCTTCAACATTATCTGATCCCCGTAAACCGTCATTATATCAGCATTAATGACACATTAACCTTAACTTTCCTGTTGTTTGGCTTTTGTCTTTCTGCATACATGTGTCCATCATCTATTGATCACAACTTACTAAATTTTTAACGCGCCAACAACTTGCCAAATCTGGGAGCGAGGTTTATGCATTCTACTTAATAAATAATGGGTTCTACTTACTTGATCAGTCAATCCACCTGGTTCTCGTCCACCGGCTCCTCGATAGGACCGCTCTGGACAGATTCAGCAGCTTAAACAATCCAAATGGAGAAGCAAACCAGTGCAGCAGCCAGTTCACAGTTGAACCGCTTCAACCAACAGGTCAGGTTTGGTATTGGTAATGATGGTTGGGTTGGCTTGGCAACCATTGATATATGATCTTGGTCGAAGATTCTATGAGATATTTGGCGGCAAGCAAAACCATCACCACTTCTTGGTATTGGCCACCACCATATCTGAATGCACAACAATTGGTAACTATCATCCAGCCGATCACCTCCACCGTCGACCATTGCTCTCTTTCACCTCCATTGCCAACCACCGCTCTCAGCAACCACCTCTGCCTACAGCCACTGCTGCCCGTCACTTGCAACTCTGCAGATTCCAGCCCCCTACACCTATCCGCATTCACAAGCACTAGCAACCTCTGGTGCAACCACTTCCACCACCATTACGGCCAAACACCACACAACCTACGAATTATTGATATTCCTTTTTTGCACACGAGTAAAGAAAATAAGTTCTACGAATTTTCTTGGATTCCAATTGGGTTGAGTAGAAATTTGAAACCTAACCCATTTGGCACCCCAAAACACGGATGAGACTTCCAAGCAAAAAAACAAAAACAAAATACGCAAAATGAACAGAGACCAAAACATGTTGGGAAGGCAAAAATGAAACAGTATAAATCTAGGGGTATGCCCCACCCTGGTTATCTTCCTCTCTGTTTGCCTACATCAGCACCAAACTTGAAACCTAAGTTTATATATTGGTATAACCGCAACCTCGTATCATTCTCCATATTGTATATTAGCTCATCAAAGAAACTACTTAGAAGGGCTTCCTCCACATCTGCTCTTCATATTGCCTTTCCACCTCTTCTTTGGGGCGTTCACCGTTGCACTTCTTGCAGATCAAGTTCTTTCTGTAATTCAAAAAATTACATCTACAAAAAGAAATCCCCACGTTAATTAATAGATTCAGTCAGTCCAAATGGAAAACACCTCAATCTATTGAAGAAATAGACTCACGAGGGGCACTCCCACTCTCCAGGATTTAGCTGCCTTTTGGGACGAAGTTCTCGGCAACGCAAACAATTGGTGTTACTCGCAAAATTCATGAAACCACATCTGTACAGATAGACAATGGAGGGCCAAAAATAAATATATATATATATATATATATATGAACAATAACAGGAACAATTCTAATGTCGTCAAACATTGTGTTCTGCAGATATCAAGTTCTGAATAAGTTATCTTCGGACGTACATAGGGCTGGGGGCCAGATACTGCTTGATGTTCAAAAAGATTTGTATATACAGATTTTGATGATTTCTTGTCTTAGGGGGGCAATTTTGGCTATGTTTGCGGTGATTCAAGTATGGTGTAAGACTTTTGACTTTAAACTTCTTTAGAGCATTCTAGAGCACTTTGATTCGAGTATGTACACTTTAACATACAATATTGCAGTTGATAAGATCCATCTGACTAAGATTTCTTAATTTCATACTTGTCTAGTGTTCTTCGGCAGATGTTTATGCACCTACTTCACTTCTCCAAGAACTTGGAGATTTTTCATCTGAACTTTGCCAAATGGCAGTAGATTCTCCTATCTTAACCAGAAGATAGAAAGCAAAGTACATGAAATGAAAATTTGCAATTTGGCTCCAGGTTGAGCATAGAAGCTTTCCTAGTTAGCTATGTATACTGTTATTGTCTTTACGAGTAACCTTCGTCTGATTAAGGGGTAGCATATGAAGCTTACTTTCTGTCATTAACTCTCCCAATCGGTTCGCTTCAGTCTCCTATTTTTCATTTTGCATTCTCCCAGCTGAGATGCATATCATTTTCCTTGTCTCAATTAGATAAAGTACTTTTCAATCAAAAAGTCTGCTTTTCTTATCAATTAAAGATGACAACGGTGCAGAGTTTGAGGAGTATGCTGAAGGAAGACCATGCTCTCAGCTCTGTATGTTCGGCTGTAAAACAGGTATCATTGTGTAAGACTATTTGAGAAAAGACAACGAGAACAGGTTTGTGTGCTTGGAAAGTGCAAAAAGAAGTCCATAAAGCACATCAAAGTTTTTTCCATTCCCTTGTTTGAAACTTGTAAATGCAGGAGTCGGTCGTCCACTGAGAGACTTTGGTGGCCTTTCCGGACAGGTTCTCTTGTGTGTACTTCTAGTGTACATGAGATTTAGCTCCCACTAATTGCTCATGGTATTTCTTACTTCTCGAAAAGAAAACGTATAACATACATAAATATCCATCAATAAGACGAAGCACCATTATCAGGAAAGACATTCAAGAAGATAGAGATGTAAAATGAGATGAAACAAAAGTCTCAGATTAGTAAAAAAGAAGACAGATTAGTAAAAAGAACTTACTGTGGACAATTCCAATCTCCTTTCTTCATTTCAACATCCACAGAAACCCTCTTAGAACCCTGTGTCTTGCACCGCAGGCACCTCATATTTCTTGAGAAGTTCATGAAACTGCAACTGCAACAACAATGGATGTTTTTTTTTTTCCCCCTTCTATAGAAATTATATAACAGGCATAAAACATGAGCATGTGATGAATTGATGATAACATTTGTTAGGCCGACAGTCAACATGCATCAACTATTTGTGTATGGGATGTCTCTGACACTTCTGGTAATAACATGCATTTCTAGCAATTGAAACTCACTTCACAACGTAAACAACTACCCTTATACGACTTACCAAAACAGAAAAAGAAAAAAAGAACATTCCCTCATATGTTCCTTTTATTTCATCAACGATTTAAATATTGGGGAATTCAGACTAATGTACATTCAAACAAGTGAATGGAACAGAACTTAATCTTCGGTCCAGTATATGAATATAAGGAGAAATAGATAGGAAGTGTAACGAGATTTTAGGAGCCACAGGGCACTATGTTGACAAAAACCAAAAGTTATGATAACGAACCCCAGCAGCAATAGATAACCGGGATAATTTGAGCTGGGAAACTAATCAAATAAATCAAAGAAGGTACAAGAGGATAAAATATGAACATGAGGCGGCAGCCGGATGCATACATGTTGCAGACCATGTGACATCACACGTATACTGTTTCTTACTCTTGTTCCAAATTAGAATGGAGCTAGCATTTGTTCCTATCTCAAGTTAACACCAAAATTGGAGTCCCTTTGAGTTTTTAGCAAAGGTTAGTATTTAGCATAGAAATATTAGATAAAAGTCAAATAGCAATAACGATAAAGGAATGGTAATCGAGGAACTTGCTAAAAATTCAAGGGACTTATATTTTATAATGGAGGTAGCATTTGTTCTAAGTATATAATCTCATTTTTCTCTCACCTCCATTTTTTCGGACTGGTTCTTCCTTGGAATTACATGGACAGCTGTAGCTGATGCATCATATACAATAGAAATGATAAAAATGGCTTCCCCATAGCAACATAATATCAATGATTCTCAGGAGTAACACCTTACATTAGAAAGAGCAATATCCTACTATAAATTGTTGATGAACACGATAACTTACTCAGGACAGATCCAATCTCCCTCCTTCATTTCAATGTCATTCCTGCAAACTTTATTAGGGCCGTGTTCTCCACATTTTCGGCATTGTATACTTCGAGCAAAGTTCATAAAATTGCACCTTAAAAGCAATACAGAACGGGATCAGATAGTCGAGATGATGGATCTAATGCAAGTAAATGTGATAATAAGCCAGTTTAACTAACAAAAGATAGGGACTGAGAAAGAAAAGCTGACAATATGACTTCATACTAGTTTTCTCACTTAAACTAGTCATCTAAACTTTAAGAAAGTCAACTAAGACCAACATAGCAAAAGATTTACCCACTAGTGGTCCCTCACTTTAAATGAGGAATACTTTCTTGATCAAGTCTTGTGAATCAAAGACAACAAACTGTCAATAATCATCCGACGAACCATGTATGTTGGCAGATCGGAGGTTGGCCGCGTCCATCTACTCCCTTGTGTACTCGACCGTGTGCGCTGGCTGCTGTGCCAGGACTATAAGAAAAATAAAGTTGAGCCCATACTAACAACAATTGCTTTTGGTACAGTGGTGAGCGCCTAATCCTAACAATGTCTTTTCATGAAATATAACAAACTAAAGAACGAGAAAAGGCTGCATATTCAGGAGCAAACGCTATCCTTTCACATTCCATACACATACATATACTATTCAAGAAAGTTAAAAACAAATTGAAACCCAAAAATTGATTGAAGACAATGAAAGTTTTATATAATCTATTATGAATAAATTCATGTCCATGTATAAAGAAAATAATGGCAGCGGACAACAAAGCACCCTTCTAATGCTTGGCACTTTCGCCAACTCCATAGTTCAATTTGCACATAGCCAAATGCCAGAGAAGAATATTCTTATCCTATCCGAAGCTCTCATCCCGTGCGCCAAACACAGCCGAAGGTTTCAAACCATAATCTATTTTGCAAATGGCTACTCTATCTGTCCACCATCTTGGGTTGTGTTCTCTTCAGTAACATCAAATCTATGCGAATACATTGTTTCATTTCTCAAGCTATAAATTCATAAAGCTCAATAAATGTCTCTCCCCCCTTTTTGGTAAATAAACATATGCCTCTTTCCTACCTCTTGAATAAATCAGAAGGTTCAAGGAGATGAAGCAACTGTGATGTAGGATGGACCTTACTAAAGGTATATAAGGCTGTCCTACAAGCTGGTATGGTGGGCTAGGGCTTATGTTTATAGGTTTTGTAATTGAAAAGTAGGGCTAGGGCTTGAGGATTGAAATATATATTTTGTTTTAGGGCTGTTTAAGGTGCTGTGAACAGTACCCTTGAACAGTTTTGGTGTTTTAAAACTTCAAACAAAATACCTAAAGACAACAAACCTTAGAGTCTCACGAAGGCCTTCTAGGAGTTGCACCTAGAACACTAACAGTCTCACCATTGACAAGAGAAAGCAAAGTTGCTTCATATAATTCTATTCATCGAACTATTCTTTAGTTTTTGCTTACAATGTTTGCTTATATAGACAAAAAGTAAAGACCCTTGCCACTAGGAAGAATATAGAGATATCCAAAAAGAAGACTACTCCTCATAATAAAAGGACTAAGAAAATATAGCAACTACTTAAACCAAGGACTAAACCAAATAACAAATTGACTTTAGATAATACGGTAAACTAAAATCTTCTGCCTTTTCTCTTAAAATCTATGTTTTCACTTTTTCTTTCGTATCCAAGACTATACCCTATCTCTTAGGGTTTGATCCCTATCAACTCCCCCCAGCTTGAAACAACTCGTCTTCAATGAGTTTGAGCCTTGATACAATCTATGCAGATTGGATTTGTGTACCTAAGATCTCTTATTATACTTCATATGCTGGGAGAAGCATCACCTAATTGAGCGCCAACAGCTTTCAACTCTTCCTTCTTACGACAAGGTAGGCGATTCATTCAGCATGTTCAAAGTTGTAAAATGATCTCAGTGGCTTCTTCTCTAAGTTCAATTTGCTTTATTGGGTTCACGTTCTATCTTCCATTTGTGAGACAAGTAGACAAACCACAAGATGATGCACTCTACACACAAAGAAGAACTTCAGACGATTGTTCCTCGTCTTGCTTTGTCTCCTTTGGTCTTAGATTGAAATGAACAGATTCTTGGAGTATACATTGACTTTGTTTAGCACCATTTGACTCATCTTTTGGATAGGGCTGCTGTTTGTCATGCTCAGCTTCTACCTCTTGACCAGATTTACGTTTTTTTTTTCAAGGAGATATGGATACTCGTAGGTGTAGTGATTATAACCACCACATGTTAGACAAAGCGGAAGCATACCGATCTGTTTTGCACCATTACAGGCACACTCTACCCAATAAGGAGCTTGTTGAGTAAGTGCATCAAAATTTTGTTCTTGCAAGCAGATTTCGCGCCTTTTGAGGATGGGAATACCCTCTCATACCAGTTATCTGAAAATCTGGCAGATAGGAAACATTCTTTCAACTTAAGCTTTATCTTGGCCCAAGTATTTAAAGGTGGTTGATCAGTTTGAAAACGATGTTCCTCCAACACTAGACAACCATAAACGTGCTGCACCTTTGAGTTTTCCTTTTTCAAAGCGAATTACCACATTCTCCAGAATGGAATGAGAACTGAAATAACTTTCCATAGACGACGTCCAATCAAGAAAATTTACCGTGTCACCATAGAAATGATTGGTCTCGAGATGTACTCTTTTAATTGTAATAGTTGATCATCAAAACTTCCGAGACCTTTCCTCAAGGCAAGCTTCTTCATTACAATGGCCTCTGCTTTCTCCTACGAGCTTTTCCATCTTAACTGATATTGGATTCTTCATGCCTCTGGAGCGATCTTCATCCGTCAGAAATTTCCTCTATTGAGTAATTCATGATGTTATTTACATAAAACTGGAGCCAGGAATAAGAGCCTCTGAGTTGGTGTAGGGCGGACCTTAGTAAGTTCCAAGCTGGTACGGTGGGCCAGGGCTTATGTTTATAGGTTTTGCAATTGAGAAGCTAGGGTTAGGCTTAAGGATTAAAAGATATATTTTTGGGGCTGTTTAGGGTGCTGAGATAGTACCAGTGAACAGTGTTTTGGTGATTTATAACTTCAAACAAAATAAGAAAAGATAACAAACCTTAGAATCTCTAAAGCCTACGAGTCTATGTTGTCTCACCATTGACAAGAGAAAGCAAATTTGCTTCGTAAAACTCCTCATCAAATCTTCTAAATTTCTGCTTATAATGCTTGCTTATTTAGACAAGAAGTAAAGGCCTTTCCTACTGGGAAGTATCTAGTAGAGTAACGAAAAGAAGACTACTAATAACAAAAGACAGAATATACTAACTACTTAAACTTAAGACTACAGCAAATAACAAGTGGACTTAGGTAATATGGTAAGTACTAAAAGCTTCTGCGCTTTCTCTTATAATCTACGTTTCTCTCTTTCTTTCGTTCCTAAGAATATGCCCTATCTCTTAGGGTCCAATCCCTACCAAACTGGCTAACACCATAAAAGAAATTAAGGTTTTTTTTTTTTTAACTTTTGGAGGGAAGGGAGACAGATGGGGAGTTTGAAATAGAGCAAATAATCACCAAGATAAGTTGGATAATACTTATAAAAAAGCTGGAAGAGGTTTAAGTAAGAAAAACGGTAGCACAGTAGCACTAAAAGGCTACCTAGCAAGGAAAGGTGGAAATGGTGGTAACAGAATAATTTACCCTCATGGGAGCAATCACAAAACTTGAATTAAAGCCGATGATGGTGATCTTGATCCTATATCTCCTTTAGCCTACGTGGTTTAACAAGCACTCTAGATGGTAAGAGACTTATCATATAAATTCTGCTCAGCCTAGATGTGGATATACAGAAGGCCTATGACTCAGTTGGGTGGAACCTTCTTAGATGTGTCTTTAAGTCCTTCATGTTCATCAATTCCCAGAAGTTTCTGTGCGATGGTTGATGCAATGAGTCACCACTGCCAGGTTTTCTATAAGCATGAATGGCTCCCTTGTAGGTTTTTCCTCCGGAGCAAAAGGGATTAGACAAGGGGACTCAAGAACTCCCTTCTTATTCTTTCTGGTTATGGAGGCTCTTGCTGGACTACTTGTTGCCCACACTGCCGTTCTGATTTCAAATATCATCTCCAAGTGCAAGGATCACAGGATTAATCACGTAAGTTTACAGATGACCTGTTCATCCTAACAGCTGCTGATTATGCATCCATGTCCCACATCAAAGTTGCCAGTCAAGAATTGGGCTATTATCTGGTCTTAACCTAATCTAGAAAAGAGTTCAGTTTTTTCCATTTTTCTTTTTTTTTTTGGCAGGAGTTCATGAGGACCTTAATCAAGGCTTAGCTACCTTAACGGAGATGCCATTCGGCACTCTGCCAGTTAACTACCTTGGAATCCCTCTGATATCCAGAAGATTATAGAGACTGCAAAGTCCTTGTTGATAGAATTACTTCCAGAATCACAAGATAGAACCAGATTCTTGTCTTATGCTGGGAGAGTCCTATCGGATACCTCTGTATTCTCTAGCATGTAAGTATATTGGTGCACTATTTTTGTTCTACCTGCTAAAATAATTCATGAAATAGAAGCCAAGTTTAGAGCTTTTGTTTGGCTTAGACAACATACAAAAGCTAAAGTTGCATGGGCTGATGTATGTTTGCCAAAACAGTTAAAGTATGGAACAAGCAGCTATTGCCAAATATTTTTGGGATATTGCTCATAAGAAGGATTCACTATTGGTAGATTGGTTCCATAGTTTTGTGTTAAAGGGAAAGAATATTAGGAATTTCACGCAACCAACAGATTTTTCTTGGATCTGGTGTAAGATTTTGAAATTCAGAACTCAGGTGCAAAAGTTAATTCGTATTGAGTTGGCAATGGGAGAGACACATGGTTATGGACAGATCATTGGCATGTGGACCTCTTCTCTATTATTTCGCACAAAGATTAGGATATAATGCTGTTGACTCTGCAAGCCATCATGATGCTGAAGTGTGGTGATATTATCCAAAATGGTCAGTGGGCTTGACACTCACAATTCCTAAGCTCTGAGAGAATGGCCTACCTAAATGGCAACTATCCCCAGCCCTAATATTGAGCACGATGACCAAACTGTCTGGACGCTGACCCCAAATGGTGTATTTACCATCAGGTCCCGACAGCAAGCAGTGAGGTATACTAAACCTGTAGTCCAAAGATGGAAAGTAGTGTGGTTCAACGGGAAAATTCCCAAGTCTGCAGTGATACTTTGGATGCTCTGTAAAGGGTGAATAAAAACAAGACAGATTTAAGTTATGGAACCTGATAACAGATGACAGCTGCCTTCTCCCATGCTCTCAGCATCCATAGACCATAGAGCAACTTTTCGTCTCTTGTCCATTTACCAACAACATTTCGAGCTTGGTGTTCCAGAATCTACAATTAGTACATAATGCAGGTTCTTGGTCTCAAATGCTGCAAATAGCTCAATTTCAATTCAGGGGTAAAGGCTTTCGTGCCAGATAATGTGAACTGTCCGGCCTTGGCAGTAACTGTTTATACAACTTGGATGGAGGAGAAGAAATGTATGGCACCAACAACCTAGAACTAGAGGTGAAAGTGATTGTGATAACATCCCCCGCATTAGTTTGGGGTGAAAAAAATATCAAAACAATTCTAGAAAAAATTCCTCCTGTACCAATTTATTCTCTTGAATCTGGATCATCTTGTTAAATTTTCTGTTTCTGTATCGACTTTCTTCAAATTGGCCCAGAAGCATAACTTAATTATGCAAGAAGATGATAAATTTAACACGATCTAGAAGTAGATAATGTCATTAATAGATAGCTTATAGAGATGAATTTTTCATCTCTAACAAATTAAAGAAACATAGTGCACTGACCGGGAACCGAACACAGGTCCAAAGTGACTTACTTGGTACACATCCAATCTACTCTTTTCATCTCAACATCTCGAGATAGTTCGTCATCCATGAAACCTAGAGTTTGTTCCTGCTGATGAGTAGCTATGTTTATTGCCTTTGGCAGTTCCGGATCACGAACCGTGCGGCTCAGTTCAACCAACTCCGAGAGCATTTTTCTTGCAGATACTTCTATAAGCTCTCGACCTGGAGGCTTATCACCTCCTGAGTTAACGGGAGAATCTAGTGCATAGGACAATAATATACGCACAATATCCACTGTACGCGCAGCCTCTTCAGATTCCTTTAGTGTCAAATACGCTCTATCACATGGTCCACGCAAATTACAAGAACCGCATGCCTGAAATCGAATACTTCACAAAGACCTAAAAATGTATTTTTTTATAAACTTTTAATAAAATTACCACAATGCCAATATACTTACGTCTGCTTCCTCAAGTCTGGCATATGCCCTCAACCTTTTTCCCGAATTAACAGTTTTCCGCAGAAGATTAGGGCATCCCTTTTCAACAACTATCTGAATATCTTGCCTCGACAGTGATCTAACATGCAAGACAAATAATTGCATTCAAGTTAAACACTGATGGCCAATTACATTAAAAACACCCCGACTCACAATAAAGAGTTTCAAGATTCCAAATTATTGTTCATGAAAACACAAAAAGCCCCAACTTACCCACACTTACTGACAAATTTTGCTAATCTAATCAAACTTTCCTTTGCTAGTTAACCAAAAAAAGTAAGTAGCACGGACACAGGCACCGCAGCTGACACCGACACCTAACAGGCCACCGGACACCGCAATATCCAATAACATAATTTTAGCACTGCACGACATCATTGAATTTTTTTGTATATCCTCGTGTATGTTTCAGTTTATCTATGTTTCAAGCACATTTCACCTCAAGCAATAGTAAAACACCAACTAATAAACCAAACGACAACTCAAAAAATGTCAGAAGGCGTCCGACATGGAGTCGGATGATTAAAAACCCAAAGACCACCCAGAGGTGTCCCACACGTGTTCAGCTGCGTCTGAGGTGTGGCTGGCTGTCGGAAAAAGAACATTAGTAGTCATGAAGCATATTTTCCTTCAGAGTAATTTTTGTCCCCTTTGATTTTTTAAATTTCTGAGAAAAATATCAACATCAACCCATTATTTTCGAACTAAAACAGTAGTTAAAGATTGAATAAGGAACGTCTATGTGGGGTCAAACTAACGAATACACGTACTGAGATTTTCATAACGTAATTCACAAGAAGTCAAACAAAATTGTGAAAACAGGGAGTATATCCATCCTCCACTTTTCTTTTCTTTTTTGTGAACAAAAGAGATTATACTGCTAAAGGTTAGGTTACAACACTGGATTCAACAACTTGAAGCTTGGAACACGGAAAGACAAAGAAGAATTACCTATTAAGTAGTTCTACTAATACACATTTTCCCTTGTTTAAGGTTAAAATTCTCGGTCACCCAAAAAAAATTTCAAATATTTATTTCCCAGCATAAAACGAGAGGGCAATACGTGAATATGTCGTAGCGATCACGAGCGAAGCTGAGACAAGCGTTCTTCAAGAGATTGATATCCTGACAAGCATCACCGCCGCCGTCATGACTCACACAACCGTCATCGTTGGCAACTGACGAAGCCGGAACAGGAGCTTTGAGGTAACCTTTGTCCTTGAGACAACTGACGAAACTCACCCATTCCGGCCACGGATGGTGAGGACTAACAGCAGTTTCGATGGCGATAATGTCGACTACAGCGGCGGAAGAATACTCGCTGTGCCGGTAGAACCGGAAAGACGGGGAAAGGAAGAGTTTGGTCAGTGGGACCGAAGGGATTAGAGATAGATTTGTTATTCTGTAGCGGTAGCGGAAGATTGAGGCTCCGAAGAGAGAAACAAGCCTGGCTATTGACATTTCTAAGCGGGGTACAGAGAGAGAGAGAGAGAGCGGGGCAGGCCAGAAAATGAGATGGGAATGCGACCGGCTATTATGACCATTTTTGACCCGTGAGAGCTAAGGCGAAAGACATTTGCACGCTCTTACCGGTCCATTTTTGCTTTTGCGTGGATCCCCCGAGTTGGAAGTTACAACCCCTCGTGTACCAATTAGTTATCGTTTAATATTTCTAATAATTTTATATATCGATAATCGATTATTGCTTAATATTTGTAGTGATTTTTATTTTGTGACCGTAAAAAGTACCGTTAAGGAATGTCGTTGAAAGTGTTAACTGAAAAGTTACTAAAAATATTTAATTACCATTAATTATCACTATACAAGAGGTTGTAGGTATCTTCCTACAATCCAGCTAGCAGCAAAAAAATATTGGTTTGGCCAGTGTTCACTTGCACGTGTCAAAAGTACCTAAAACTACTCAAAGGCGTGAAAACTTACCCACATTAGTACCTAACCAAACAGGAGGTCATCTGCGAGGGTTGTTCGTGGGGCTCCTCAAGAACATTGTTCTTATCCCTTCCCACCCCTCCCCCACCACCAAAAAAATATATATACAGTCCCTTTGCCCCCCTCCTTGACCCTGTACGTGTCTGTCCATCATGTGTGTGCACTGATGACACACGGTGGCCCTTGATGGCACAAAGAAAATCGTGTTTGGTACTCGACTTGCCGCTTGCAAGAAGAGTCCGCCAACCAATCCCAATATTTTATAGCAAACGGTGCATCAACATTGCATAAAACAGTGCACAAGGAGTAAGTTTCAACACAAGGGCAAAACGGTCTCAAATATTCTCATTACTTCAATAACATCATTACAACTTTAAGGTTTTATTTGCATCCACAAAGTGCAATCTAGCTAGACAAGCAAGCTAAAACAAAGTAAGGGATTCTCGGGTATGGGTGTCTGGCGCAAGGTTACATGACCTCCCATATAGTATCACTAAGAGGAAAATTCTAAGTGACAGTAGTAGACGTTCATATGTGCGAGGAGTCATTGTGCCCCTTTTTAGAGAAATACAACTCAGAATGACTTGAAATTTTACAGGAAAACTTAAATATATAAAAGGGTGATCTCCATCAAAATTGAGCAAAAACGCATGCCTGGATCTTCAAATATTCACGGTTGGCTTACAGTGTGCACGGGCACTACAGTCGGGTGCCTGGGCGCTGTGCTTTAAAGGCGCATGGGCGCGAGGCTTGACGAACTTGCAATTGATATGTTAGGAGGACGCATGGGCGATGTGCTAGGTGCACTACAAGAAATATGCCCTATAGCAGCGGTCTATAACAGCGGCCAGAAAAACCGATGCATACTATATATAGCAGCGGTTTATAGCAGCGGCCATAAAAGCCGCTGGTATAGAGGCTATACCGCAGCGGCTACACTATACCGCTGCCATATGTCATGAAAAAATAACTCGCGCCTTGGGCGCGGCTGAAAACTTTACGGTCCAAAAGCCCGCGAAATGTCAGCGCCAAATAAAACCCAATACCAGCGGCTAAGTAAGTTTTAGGCAGCGGATATACCGCTGCCGTAGACCCCCCTTTTTTTATTATATCCCACGATCTCACATAATCAGCTGGTTACTTTCCCCAATTCGACTCTCGGCTCAATTCTCCTTCTCTCTCAAACACACACAAACACTCACAGATCAGACGCACACCCCCGTAACCCAGATGCACACACACACACACACACATCAGACGCAAACGCTAGCAGCTCGTGGAATCACCTGACAGAAACACAATCAGACGCAGCGCTATCAGGTTAATTACTTCCCAAACTCGTTTATCGATCTCCGTCTCTCGGTTCTATCTCTCGATCTCCCTCTATGTGACAGCTTATCTGCTTGTGAAAATTAGGAGGGCACCCGGTGGCTTTTCTTCAATTGAAAGAGAAGTAAGTTCTTATGAATTTTGATTTGTTGGAATTGAATTATTCGAGTTCGGCTGTATATTTTGGGGTTTGTTTTCGCCGTCACTCATTAATATGGTCTGATGTTTCTTACTATTGGATTAACGAGTCCCATCAGTTCTCTTCCAATTTAACGGGGAAAATCATTATCAGGTGTATTCCGAGATTCTGATGAATGTAGTTAGGAAGATTTTGGACGTATTGTTGAGGTGCTTATGATCAACTCACGTAGTGGACCTGGTCTTTTGTTCCCAAAGGTATGAAGTTGTTTAGTGTTTACGTTTAATAATTACTGCTTGTGTCTATGTTGCTTCAATATGATGGGCATTTGCTTCCTCTTCTTCAACATATTAAGTGTTATCTATTTTCTCTGTTTTGGGTGTCGCAACTTACTAAACACGTAATGTTCAATGCACTTCTATACTTCTGGCAAAGCAGAGTTTTGCAAAATTCCAGCCTAAATGTGATGATCTTACAAAAGAACAGATCCATTAGAAAATGAAATATGATTTCATGGTGAAGTGCACATTCTTTCAAGCCGACTTACACATGTACTGCGAAGCAAGTGGACAATGAAAAGTGACCTTCCACCTGTGAAGGACTATAGTCCTGATCTATTTAAACATGCTAGGACAGACTTCTTTCACTTTTCAATGAAAAGAAGCCAGACTTGTGAGTTAAGGGTACTTCAGAATGAAACTTGCAACATCTCAAGGTAGCCCATTACCTGATTCTACACTTCTTGCCGTTGCTCATCTAAAGTGGTTGAAACTTCTATTGCAGAAAACATAGCTACTAAAAAGAATTATCCTAAAGCCTATGTATCCTTAATTTTTAGACTAACTATGAATAGATTGCATGACCACGATACGACAAAATTTCATGCGCAATTCCTAGTGGAAATGAATACATTTATGTCCTACCCATGCTGTTGGCTTAGAAAAATGTGTTGTGGGCATGCCTGAGCTTTAAATGCATTCGATGCGGTGAAGAGAGAGTGTGTGTGTGTGTGTGTGTGTAGTGTATGCAAAATGCATATAGGTGAAGCCTACACTGTGCTTAGTGTGGTGAAGTGTGTGCAAAATGTACATACACTGTCCCTTAGTGCGCTGAAGTTTTGTAATCTGGCAAAGGGAAGACAAGGGAACAAGAAATTCTTCTAGGTTCATATGCCTTGATTAGGATATTGTTGTAATAAATTAAAATAAAGCAAGGAACGAAGCTGAATTAACGGCTAAAATCGGAATACGAAATTTATTACACTGCAGATGGAAGAGCATTAGAAGCCAAAAATAAAGCAAATTACCTTGTTCATGGTGGACATGTACTTTCAACAAGAATTACATGATTATGAACAATGTAATGATAACCAGGCATATAATGCTTAATTTAGGGCAACTCAAGCTTAGAAAGCTGGTAGATGTTTGATGAAGGCAAATGCCCTTTGTTTCGTATGTCTGTGCAAGCTTGTCTCCGCTAAAGCACTTACTCCTAGTTGGAGATATGTGGAAACATGCCCTTATATTTACTCCACTATTTACAATTTTAACTTATTTAAATGCAAGCAGAGCTTGCTACATAATGAAGTTGCAACTACCTTGACTATGTCAATCCGTACTCCTATAGAAGAGGATGCCACCTGGCCACTTGCAGCTTTCTTGACCACTCGACCTACTTTGTAGGGACTTTGCCAACTTAACCCACTCCTAGTAAAGTCTCACCTCACTTCAAGAGAAAAATGAGTGACCCGACTCCTTGAGAAGTCAAACTCATTCCTGGTGAAAATGCTACTTCTGAGAGTGTATGGGCTCTAGATTGAGAGGACATTTGGTGGTATGTCGCGTGGAACTGCTTTGGGGGGTAGGGGGTTTGGTTAAGGGTCACGTGAAAATGCTACTGATCCAGGATAGGCCACCAGCGTCTTAGGTCATGCCTGGCTTGATTTTTTGTCCCAGAAGTATCCCCTTGCTTTAGTTTGAGCTAGCGCTGGATCAAATATGTTGGGCAATACCAAGAGGCTCGCATCCATTAGTGAACAATCAGATTTCTTGAACTCTCTTCTGATTATGATTTAGAATTTTTTTTTTCATTTTCCTTTGGTTATCTGATTATGCGGTGGCAGATTTTTGTATCTTGTTTATCAGTGATTTTGTGTCTACCTTTAAATTGCTGACCTTGGAATATACATCTTCTAAGGGCCATACGCAGGACATTTGGGTCATGCCTTTCCAATTACCACGCTGACCAAATGGATGCTTCACATTTATAGAATCATTGTAGAACACTAAATTCACTATCCAAGGGATAGAATCTTTAAAGCCACGTAGAAGGATTCAGCTTATTCAAGTTTACATTCTGATCTGGATTTACTTGGTTTCAAGGAAGGTAAGCTATATCTAGCAGAATCCAACAGGTTTTGCCCTAAGGTACACACAGTTCACTTGCCTCATGCTCCTCAATCTGTTGACGTTTAGCTTGCCCACCATTCAAAGGATCCTTTTATTCTGCTAAAATACTGCCACAGATAGTTGACTGCATGGATAAATTCTCATTGTCATATCATTTTGTTTAAGTGGTAGTTGAATCCACTGTCTTTAGTGAACTTTAAATTGTAGGGTGTGATGTATTATCTTGTTTATAATCCTCAGCAACAATGTTCAATGCCTCCTTATTCTTGTACTTAAAAGTCCTGCTTGCCATGCTAGTATCTTAAACTGAATCGGTCCCCTGTTTCATTTTTCTCTGTTCATGAACTGCAGACAGTCGTAGCCTGTCAACCCCCAGTTTCTTGCTGATTATTCCATCTTACAGGATGTTGAAGCTTATCAATCATATGTACCTATACTGGGTCGACCTTTAAACTTCTGAAGATACACACACACACACACACACGATGAAAACTAGTTTATTATCGTTTCTCTTTCTATGCATTTGAACCCAGAAAAGAAATCTATATTTCAACTATCCTATTCGTATTTTAGTATAGTAAATGCCATAGCTAGTGCTTATCCTACGAGAACTCCTATATTTATCTTTCGGTCTCAATCTTTCAGTGATAATGACTTGTTTTTTTATTGTCTTTTAGGATGATATCGAAAGACTACAACAAGAGGTCTCGTTGCCCCAGGATGATAGCGGTCCAAATGATATTATTTCCAAGGTTATGGGTAAGGACCGGCATGGTAGGGTGAGGGCCATGGGGCCCATGGCTAATATTTCGAACACGTGGCTTCCTCCAACAATCTGAAACTGCAAGAACAGATTTGTTCTCTTAAGGAGGAGCTGGTGAAAACCAACCAAATATGCTGCACTTAAAGTCCAATAGCGGCTGGTGAAAACTTTAAAGTTCTATTTTCTCCTAATATTGCTAGTCTTGTTTTCAATGGCAGTCTCTAATTATCTGAGAAATGGTTCGAGGGTAGCATCTGCAATTGGTAGCAGGTACATCTATCATACTATGCATGTTATCATCTACCCATTTTCTTTAATATTCATCATCTTGTTTGGCAAAATTTCTTTAGTGTATTTGGTAATTTAATAGTTTTTGGGATTGAAAGCACCACTTCACTCTAACAGCAAAACAGAGATGGAACAGGAAAGAAGGCAACCAAATTTCTTTAGTGTATTTGGTAATCTACATTTGTAGCTCATATTTATGAAACATATTTTCATAAATATGAGCTACAAATGTAGTGGGAAATGCTTAAAGCATTAGCTGCTGCGGGATGCATGAAAAAATTGGAATCTTTATTCAGCTTCTTATGTTTTTTTTTGGGAACACTTTAATCTGTCAGAAATATCGGATAAGAGATGTGCACATAGCTAGATTGTCCAATGTTGACTGATAGAAAAGGCCCACTGCCCGTATGCTAACTGTAAAGACCCAGAAGCCACCTAAAACCGCAGCGAAGTGCACGTGAACACACTACGAGCACGAATATGGAAAGCATGTCGTCTTGTAAGCGAGTTGTAAAAACCATCTTTCCAAGCAAGGTTTCTTAAGCTAACCTCATTCCATACTACCGAAGCTCTTCAAACATCTCCACTGCAATCGAGCTTTGCAAAAATATTCGTTCTTACCTCCATCTTCTGCCCTTTTTCTGGCCCGAGTGAGAACTTGCTGAGTCCGATTGAAAAGAGTAGAATCGGACACTTATATTCATATACATGTCTGTGTTGAATCGTTTCAAACAGGTATGTAGGGGTAAATACCGTGTCTGTGTAACACGGATGAGAGCTACATGGTGTGCAATTTAGCATGCACTATTGCACGTCCAAATGCCTATGCAGATTATCTTGCTTGGCCTTTATGCATATAATTCTTATGACATTTTACTATTATGATCCATACCATGACAATTAAGATGTTTTTGTATAGTTTTTTTTTTCTTTTTTTAATCAAAGTCTTTTCTTTCTTCACTTTGGGGTTTGCCTTTTGGAATGTCCATCAACACCCTGTCGTATTTGTATTTTGTATGGGTTTTCATGCTTCATAATCCCAATGAATGCTGTGTGGGAAACCATGGAATTGACACTAGCGCTTCTAATACTTAGAATCATCAGTAAGTTTCTGTGGAAGCAGGACATGAGGAGGCCTTCAGTCCTTTCAAATCATTTCTACAGGAAAGTTGCTTTTCAGTTTCACAATCTTTGAAATTTTGGAAGTGAGCTACCAAGAATGAGTTTAACGCTGCTGGAAGTGTTGAGATTCTAAAGGGAGTTAAGGTGTTTTTTCGTATCGTCGCCATGAATACTAGTTTCAGAGATTAATGAGATGGGTATGAAAGAGCTCACCTATTTGTCTTTGTTTAGGGGCCAAATTGTCCAACTTTCCTCTTTAAATGATGGAATTCATTTGAAGTACTCAAGCAAACTTATTTTCGTCCTCTTATAGGCTGCTGGAGTATGTGTGTACTAAAACGAGTATACTTCTGTATTCAACTCTTCAATATGGAATGTAAATAGTTGAGGCATTGCAATGAAGTAAACTACAACGTTATTCATGCAAATTAATGTTGTTATTTTTTTTAATTTTTTTTTAGATTTGGACTTTTTGAAGATCTTTTTGATCCAGGAAAATATAGCTTGTACTTGTTAAAGGAGAAGTATCTAATTGGATGAGTACTTTGATAATCTTCTTTATACTGTTGAAAATGGGCATACGAGTCTGCATATTTAAGAAATAGGACTCTTTCTTTCCTCATCTGTTCATTTCTTTTGGAGGGGGGAAGGCGAGTAGTCTCTGTTGGCTCCTTTTATTTATTTTTTCCCTTGTGGTCCTTTGTTCTCTTAAGGAGGAGCCGGCCAGAATGAATGAAATGAAGGCACAAATGGCAAGGATGGAAGAGGCTCTGACTTACAGGGAATAGTTTTACAGACCCTGCTACTGGTTCTAGTCAGGTACACATAATGATTGCATATGTGAATTTGAACTGCAATTCTTCGTGAAAGATTTAAGAAGAGAAAATTGGATATTTTCTCTTCAAGATTAGTTGATATTGGTAAAGGCTAATGCTGTGCGTTATAGCTTCTGTTTTTTTACAGTTCTTCTCTTTTCCCGTATTTTTTCTTTTACTGCCCTTTTTGGTTTTCCACCTTCACCTGTAAGTAGGACTTTGTTGTTTAGAGGTAATCTTTTTGACTTGTTGAATTGACCATGCCAAATAATTAAGCCTTGAAACTATAATTTCCTTAGTTTTGCAAGGGAAGAACACTTTGTAGTTATCTGGGGAACATGATTTACTGCTGCTTTGTTCAGCTGAATGAAGGATTATGTATCAATAGTCCCTTTGTCTTATTGTATGATGGCTTAGACCAGTATAGGTAAGCAAAATGGTTGAGATACAGTAATTAAAGAGACTATTGTGATCTTTGCACAGAATCCATTCACACCCTCTTGTGTTTGTCTCCGATTCACCAAAATTTTCTAAATGGGTTGATACTTCTGCTCTGAACCATTGTTTAAGTTATGTGCTTGATGAGTATACTAGTGATTATACAACAACTTTGTTGTCTTCAATCTCTTGGTTTTGCTTTCACACCAAAAACTAGTGACTTAGGTTGGTCCTTGGCCTTGTTTTATCATCAAAAGTGTCATTAAAGGTTGCTATAAAAATGTTAATTCTTTGTTACTTATTTGTTTGTTCCCAGCACAAATCTTATGGAAAGATTGTTTCCTTTGTTCTATTTGTATAAACTGGTTACTATACTATTCCTTTCCCAGCACAATTCTCTCCGGACTTCGCACTAGTGATTTGAATCATCCTATTCCTTTCCACCGACGCTTTATTTATTTATTTATTTATTTTTGCAAAATAGACTAATTGCAAAATAGAACTGCAAAATAGAATAGGAACGAGCTTGAATTGTTGTACTCTTAACGAAAAGTGTATGGGCTAAGATGCTCTTGAATCAGGTTGCTATATTATGTTTGATTAGTGTCGAGAGTTGTTAATTCCAGAATTCAAAAACGAAAGGATTGAGTTAGTTGAGTGATGGTTTTACATAGTTTGTTTTATTTGACCCTCTTGCTTGTAAAGTTGATGAGCGCCAACTATATAAGTCGCTTGTAAAGTTGATGAGCGCCAACTATATAAGTCCTACCGTACTAGCTAAACTCAGCATATCAACTTGTGCATTTCTTGGTTTCTTGGTCAGACTTGTTCTCTTGGTATCTTTTCTTCTAGGTGTTTTTATGGTCATTCACTTTGAGAAACTTGGCGTTTTTATTTCTATTAACTTAATCTGAATCGCACACTAATGGTTGCTTGATTATATCCCAGGATAATGTGGAGGCAAATGCAAATAGATCGAGCAATGGGAGTGACTGATGTGTGAGTGATTGATGTTGCAAATTACGTTGCGTTTCATCTTTTGAACCACTATATATGTAGGCCTTTTGCCCCCTAGAAGGTGTTTCTAGTGAAATTGTTTATAGTTAACATGAACTGTAGAGCAACTTGACCTTCCTTTTGTTTGTAACTATACAATGTCTTATGTAATGACATTTCAGTGCATGGCTTTGATATTCTTATGGCTTGTTAATAAAGCTGAGTAAGTACGTTACTTTTGTTAATAGGTCGGATGATTTGGTTACAGGTCTTTAATTGAGTTGATTTGTATTCAATAATTATAAAAAAAAAAATTTGCATCTATTTAGCAGCGGTCAATGGGCGCTGCCATAAGTTTTGCATTATGTAAATAAAAAAATAAATGAATCATACAAAAAATGCTACCGCAGTGGGGCGATCCGCTTCCATAATTTCAAATTTGAATTCAGGTGGCTACCTATAGCAGCGGTCACAGACCGCTGCCATATCTTGGCCGCTGCTATAAGAGGGCTTTAAAGCGCGAATTTTGGAAACAATATAGCAGCGGTTGACCGCTGCGGTAAAGGTGTATGACCGCTGTTGTATGTCTATCGCAGCGAAGCCTATAGCAGCGGTCGGGGGCCGCTGGGAAAGCCTTTGGCAGCGGTTGTTCAATCTATAGCAGCAGTTTTTAACCGCTGCTATAGCCACTTTTTCTTGTAGTGGTGGGCGTGGGCGTGGGCGTGGGCGTGGGAGGATGGGCGTGGGCGTGGGCGTGGGCGTGGGAGGATGGGCGTTGTGCTAGACGGGCGCATGGGCGCAGTGCTTGTCATGCTTGGTGCCAAGGGGCAGCCCATGACATTCTCCCCTACTAGAATTGTTGACGCCCTCATCAACTTATGCACGTGGCAGTCTTCAATTTTGTCGTTGTAGCCTGATAAGCCCGTTGCTCGTTCACAGGTGTTCTCTTCTTCTGTATAACCCTGCCACTTGACTAGGTACTCCTGATGGCGCTTGCGGGATGCTGTAATCACTCTTATCATTCAGAATAGATTCAGCAACTCGCTTTCCAGCTGCTTTGGGTTTGAGTCCTGGTCTCTTGATTTCTCCCCTTGAAAAGTCTACTGCGTCTCCATAAAATAGTTTCAACATGCTGACGTGAAAGACGGGATAGAGCTAGCGGCTCCACCACTGTGGCGGGGTGAATTTGTAAGCCATCTTGCCGATCTTTTTTACTATAGTCAAAGGTCCCTCATATTTCTGTTAGAATGAGAGAGTCTCTTCCCCGTAAGAATTTACGGTCTTGTGGCAATAGCTTAACCATAACTTTTTCGCCCACGTTGAACTCATGGGATCTCCTATTCTTGTCAGCGTGTTTCTTCATTCTTCTGGCTCCTTTTTCAAGATAGGAATGAGCTAGATCAATATTCTGCCTCCATTCTTCGCTAAAGCTTATGGCCCTTGGAGACTTTCCTGTGTTGGGGACATTCACTGTATGAGGTAACAACGGCTACTGACCATTCACAATCTCGAAAGCACTCTTCCCCGTCGAAGAGCTTTTGCGTGAGTTAAAGCATAGTTGGGCAACATCTAGCAGCTTTACTGTAACATCCCGAAATTTTCAGAACGTTAACACTCACTCAATCACTTACACTAAAACAGGATATCCTTAAACTCATCAAAATAATACCACAAGCTTTTCAGAGCAACTAAACCATCAATTAATCATAGTCCTAATATTATCGATATAACATGAAATCTAAGTCTGAAAATCTCAAATACCAATATTAACCCACGCAGGGGTTCTAATTACCAAGGCTAAAGTTTAAAGTTCTATTTTTCCTTGCTTGGCTCTAATCCACATAGGCAACCTCAACCTAAAGCTGGCTATCACCTGCGGAAAGGAAGTCAAAGAAGAGTGAGCTTTTGAGAGCCCAGTAAGGTCGCACAAAGATTTAAAAATAAGAAAACGATACGGACGATTTGACATTTAAACCAGAGAAAATTTTGAAAGCGGAGAAACAGAGCGGTTCAAACAATCTTTCTATATATAATTTTACATTCAAGTCCAATAACAACTCTTTGAAGAATTTTGCTTCCGATGAAATCACTACAATACGAAATAAACATAGGGATGAGTATTCAACTCAATCCCTTAAATAATAGGCATTTGAAACACTTCGGATATAATAAAGCATGAATGGATATTATTCAAAACAGTTCAAGTGTAATAAAACATAGACATGAAACATTGAACATGAGCAGTACAGAAGCAAAGCCACCCCGGCAGTGCTCGATCGCTTTACATATGCATATGTACACTGACTAGTCCATCTAAGTACTAGTTAAACCCATCCAACAGACCATCCTTATAACGCCAACAATACAGACCATCCTTATGGCTCCCAAGTTACTAACTCATGTCAACATTGAGAAGTAATAAATAGAATTTAAAAATGCTTTACGATGAGCAATCAATAAACATATCAAATGAACAATGGATTCTAAGATTAGATGAAACAAAATTCCAAACGATCGCTATAAGGCTCAATTTAGGGTTTCATGGGCAATTTAAAAACATTTTATATCGATCAATAAAAACCAACATTCGATCTAGTTTGTAAAACTGTTGTTATAAGCATTTGAAAACAGAATAACGAAATGAGGTTCGGAAAGAAATCCCTTACCTCAGTCCAAGCTAAGCGATGCTACCAACCTCGATCAGTATTCTCTGAATCAACCTAAATTTATAATTTTATGGTTAGAACACAATTTATGTCTAATATACTAGAAACCCTGATATCGACCACCCACTGCGTACCCACTCTCTCCGAAATCGCGCACTCAAAACGGTTCTCGCACACGGCCAACCTGATCGAAAATCCTATACACTCCTTAACGGGTACCGACTCTCTAGAATTTATAATAATTTGTACTAAAACACTTTTATAGCTTAAAACATTATTAAAAGTCAAAATATGCATTTCCTGAATTTTTGAATATTTTTGAATTAAAATAATTTGTTTAAATACAATAAAAATCCAATAATAGCCATAATTACTTCCAAATGCAAAATAAGTCCCATAATTGTTATAGGAACTTTAAAGTATATATAAAAATTATAGAAATTGAAATCAGAATTTAAAAGACATAAAAAATATTTTTAGATTTTTCATTTTGCCAAAACCAATGCGATATGGAAATCATAGGAAAACAACTCCAAAAATCATCAAATTCAAACTGAGTCGTATTTATACCATAAAGACATGACTCTAATTTTCCCAGAGCATTTTTCTGGGTTTAAAGACTCCAAAAGAATTTTCCAAATATGAAATTACAGAAAATAATAATAATTCATACGATCTCAGAAAATTATAAAATTCTTCCAAGAATTCTAATATAGCCTATCGTACTATACTGTAAAGTTTCGCGTGCTAACAATAACCGTGCGCTAGTTAACGAACGTGTCGCGTTTAACGCGAACCAAATTTATCCGTTCCGTACTTCTCTTCTTCTTCTTCTTCTCTTTACTTTCTCTCCAAAACCAAGACACACTCACCAGCTCATGGTTACTGTTCACGCAGCATCACTTTCCTCCCCATTTCTTGTGTTTTAAATCTACATTACACAAAATACCTTCACAATACTAAATCTCACTTTACCAGCACAGCTAGGAAGTAGTCCCCCTTTCCTTTTTCCCAGCACCCATACACAGAATGCACCACGGTCACAGCACCTTCCCTTCCCTTCTTGCTGCTGAAACCCACACAGACACACAACAAAAACACAACACCCATTACACTATTACACACATATTATATACCATCCAATACACCACACGTACATCAACAATACCCAGTATAACAGCCCCCTTTTGCTGCAAGTTTTCCCTTCCCCTTCACCCCTTTCATGTATACAAAACACACCCACATATGTACATGATGCACTCACACTTAACACAACACTACAGCCCCATCCCCCTTTTTCTTACACACACACAGCACGTACCAAACCACACGTACAAGGCTGTTCTTACGGCCAATGTCCCATTCTTCCCGTTCCGTCATCCATGCGCACAACCAACCCACTGCCAACCCATTTCAGTTTATTCTCTCCTTCCCTTGTCTCTTATATACACCAAAACACACACAATACACAAGGACACACTCACTGCGGTCTTCACCGCAACAATCCCGTTTCACAGCCGCTCACCGAAACCCGCAAATTGCTAGATGGTTTTACCCAAAATTCATTTAATCGCATATATACTTACATATGTATATCCCACTACACGCCCAACATATATACACCCGTTCACGTTCAAGACACTCATATATACTGAAATTTCGGAGCCCTAAACCCAGAACCCTTACGGTTCTCTCATGTCCCCCCATTAACCGAACTCTAAAACAAAATAAGAAAGGAAGCTAGAAGGAGACTTACCAGAAAAACTGAATCCCGATCGCCGGAAAACTCTCCTTCGATCTCTTCTCTTCTCTCTCTCCCGGTATCTCTCTCTGCCGCAAAAGGTCTCCGACGAAGCCTAAGACTGCTGATCACTATTCTATAATTTATATATAATAACCCTAATTTGGAACATAACCAAAAAGCCCCTTCAAATTTTCTTTGGCTATTCTTATTTTTACCTGAAGCCTTTTTCTTGTTATAAAAAGGTCCACAATAATATTCATGATATGCTTTTTCATGCTAGAAAATTTTTAATAGGTTTGCCACATGACCCCGCTTCACTATTCGTCACTAAAACTTTTAAACAAATATATATATATATATATATATATATATATATATATATATATATATATATCGATGTTAACTAAAATTCGTCGCTAATAAAAATATATTTGCGGCTAAAATTTCTAATTAAATCCGAAAAATATCGGGGTGTTACATTTACCCAATTTTTCTATGTTGCATTGACTAAATGGCAGAGGTACTCTTCTAGCATGGAATTGAACCGCTCCGTCTGGCCATCTGATTCCGGGTGATAGCTTGAACTCATCGAAAGTTAGGATCCAAATAACTTGAAAAGTTAAGTCCAAAAGTTTCCAGTGAAGCGGGAGTCCCGATCACTGACAATGTCTTGAGGCATACCCTTATACTTCACCACATATTTGAAGAATAGTTGTGCTGTCTCTTCGGTCGAGCAATACATTGGTGCGGCAATAAAGCTTGCATACTTGCTAAACCGATCCACGACAACAAGAATTGTGCCTAAGTCTTCAACCTTTTGCAAACCAGTGATGAAGTCTAGCGATACACTTTCCCACGGTCTCATGGGAACTGGAAACGGTTGCAGTAACTCTGCTTTCTTTCTACGATCCACCTTGTCCTGTTGACAAGTAAGGCATGTCTTCACATATTCCTGCACATCACCTGCCATTTGGGAAAACCCTATTGAACGAGAGCCAGCGTCCTCTCCCCTCCGGCGTGGCCTGCCCAAAGTATGTCATGGCATTCTCGAATCAATGTTCGTCTCAAATCATCAACTCTGGGGACGTACACACGTCTTCCTTTGATCATTTGCAAACCATCTTCTTGCCAAAACTGTCGTGTTTTACCGCTCTCAACCAGTTTCAGTAGTTGTTGAGCTATGGAGTCCTTGGTGAGGGCCTTCTTGATCTTCTTTCTAATGTTGATAGCAACTCGGATGTCTGCCCTAACAATAGCATTCATGGCTATCAAAGCCAACTAATCTAGTTCAGTTCTTCTGTTGAGTGAGTCTGCTACACTGTTGGTTGAGCCTGCCCTGTACTCGAGCATAAAGTTAAACTCTGCCAAAAGTTCCTACCATCTAGCCTGTTTGGAGGTAAGCTTGGATTGACTTAAGAAATGGCTCACTGCAGTGTAGTCTGTCCGCACTACGAAGCTAGAGCCGAGTAAATAATGCCTCCAAACTCTGAGACAATGGACTACTGTGAGTAGCTCTTTCTCATGAGTAGTGTAGCGACGTTCTGCCTCATTGAGCTTCCTACTCTCATATGCCACAGGGTCACAATCTTTCATTAGAACCCCTCCTAGTGCAAAGTCAGAAGCATCTGTATGAACTTCGAAGGACTTGGACACATCCGGGAGTGCAAGTACTGGATCGTCTAACATGGCCTGCTTCATGGCCGAAAAGGCCGATTGACATTCCTTGGACCATTCCCAAACTTTTCTCTTCTTCAGTAGTTCGGTTAGGGGATGGGTCATCCTTGAATAGTCTCGGACAAACTTCATGTAGTAGTTGGTCAGTCCTAGAAAGGATCTCAGTTCTAAAACATTAGTTGGCAGCTGCCACTCCTGTATGACTTGAACTTTGGCTGAGTCCATCCTTATCTGACCATATTCTATCACATGACCCAAGAATTTAATCTTAGTCTGCGCGAAAGTGCATTTCGATAGCTTCACATATAACTTGTTCTCCCTCAATCGAGTAAGCACCTTCCTCAAGTGCTCTAGATGCTCCTCCATACTGGAACTGTAGATCACAATATCATCAAGATACACCACTACAAAATCATCAATGTAATCTCGCAAAACCTGATTCATTAAAGTGCAAAATGTGGCCGGGGCGTTGGTCAGACCGAACGGCATGACCAGGAACTCATACGCGCCATATCTGGTGATGCAAGTCGTCTTTGCTTCATCCCCTTCGGCAATCCGAACCTGCCAATACCCCGACTTCAAGTCTAACTTGGTAAATACTCTTGCCTTACTGAGTTGATCAAAGCAATCGGCGACTAAGGGATATGATACTTGTTCTGAATGGTCACCTTCTTTAATGCCCTATAATCCACACACATTCGGAGGGAACCATCTTGTTTCTTCTCTTTAATGCCCTATAATCCACACACATTCGGAGGGAACCATCTTGTTTCTTCTAAAAGAGGACTGGTGCACCGTAGGGTGACTTTACTAAAGTGATCAAACATGCATCTAACAACTGCGTCAACTATTTTCTAAGTTTGGCAAGTTCAGGTTGTGACATTCGATAGGGAGCTTGGGCGGGCCCGGCACGAGCTCGATCTCATGGTCAATTGCCCTTCTGGGTGGCAATTTCTTCGGCAACTCATCAGGCATCACATCCTCGAAGTCGTTTAATATCACTTTAACTTCTCTGGGTAACGGTCCTGATAATTCTTCAATTATGTCCCACTGTAACATGGCAAGGTAGGTTGTTTCGTCCCGTTTTAATCCTTTCTTCAACTAGAGAGCTGAGATAGAACGCTCTTTAGCCCTAGGAGATATGGTCGGGATGACACAAGGTTTACTCCCAAGTATGGCCAGAGAGTTGGTGCATGGCATCACTGTGTTCTTCGTGTCGCGTAAGAACTTCAATCCAAGGATCAGCTTAAAGTCGTCCATGGTGACTACTGAAAAGTTGGTCCTTCCTTCGTATGGGCCAACCTTTATCAATACAGATCTGGCTTTCCCCGCTACTGGCTGGGCAAAATAATTAATAGCTTTTACCTGTCCGCACCCTTTCTCTAGAGTTAGACCCAGTCTTTCCACTCTAGTGCTAGAAATGTAGTTATGTGTAGCTCCAGTATCCACCATAGCCCTGATGGCCTTCCCGTTAACCTTGATGTCCACATACATCAAGCCTTTCCCTGGTACGCCGCTTCATGTCTTTAGGCTTTTCCCCACTCAAGTCCTCTTCGGGGTTCCCAACCTGCATTGTCACAGCATTACACCACTGAGGAAAGGCCCCAACAACGTCTTCCTCTTCATAGTCTTGTGTGTCTGGGCGTTCATCTGTTGGTGGTTGCCCTGACTGAGAGCCAGATTATTCCCCACATTGCACCTGCCCAATATTATCAAAGAAGGCATTCATCATCTGTCTCTGCAGACAGTTAGCGATCACGTGCGGCCCTTGGCACAAGAAGCAACCGCTGAAAGAAGGTTTCTTCACTTCTCAGCTGGTGCTAGCATCAGACTTGGCTTTGAAACCGACTTCACTCTTCTGTTGGGTGGAAGAATTTGAAGCTCAGCTGCTCTTACCGCCCCAACTTTGGTTTGGCGCTTGACTCCCTGGCTTCTTGTCGCCATTCGTCCTGCTTGGATTCACTCTCTGAGGGGGTCTCTGTGGCTCCAAGTTGTAATCTGAAAGGCTCTCGGCGGCGCTGATGGCTTCATTAAGATTGTTCACCTGACGTCTATTAAGCTCGGTACGAGCCCATGGTTTTAACCCTTCCATGAAGAAGAAGAAGAGTCTGTCGACTGCAAACATGCTGCTGATGTCCAACATCAAGGCTGAAAATGCCTGGCAATATTCTCTGACCGATCCGATGTGCTTGTATTCCAACAATGCTTTCCTCGTGTTGAATGCGGTGTTCTCTTGAAAAAATTGACTCTTCAACGCATTTGAGTATCTCCCATGTGTTTATTACGCAAGACCCATCTTCGATCTCTGCGTACTTTTTCCACCACCATAACTTGGCATCTCCAACCAAGTACATTGCAGCCATCGAGACCTTCCTCTCTTTCGAGTCTACTTTGATGGCTCGAAAGTATTGTTCCACATCAAAAAAGAAGTTTTCTAATTCCTTGGCATAACTGGCTCCCTCGTAACTCTTGGGCTCTGGCACTCGGGGCCTCGATGAATGCTCTATTTCCCCTGTAGGCGTGTTAACCACTGCCCGACTAAGAAGCTCCACTTGATCCTGAAGGTCTTGAAACTTGGACTCCCAGTCCATACTCTCAGCATGCCGTGCATTATCAGTGCTTTCGAGATTTTCCTCCAACGCGTCAAGGCGAAGGGAAAATTGCTTGAGGACGCCTGGAGCATGATGGTCACTCTTGAACATGTCCGCCATCTGTGCTTCCAAAGCATTGATTCTCTCTTTTGAGTTGGCCATAGTTCTTCCAACAAACTATCTCACAATTTTAGCTAAAGCCACGGTCCCTTGGGCAACCGCGGCTCTGATACCACCTAACACACGAGGGCCCTTGATGGCACGAAGGAAATCGTGTGTGGCACTAGACTTGCCGCTTGCAAGAAGAGTCCGCCAACCAATCTCAACAATTTACAGCAAACGATGCATCAACATTGCATAAAACAGTGCACAAGGAGTAAATTTCAACACAAGGGCAAAACGGTCACAAATATTCTCATTACTTTAATAGCATCATTACAACTTACAAAAGGCTTTGTTTGCATCCACAATGTGCAATCTAGCTAGACAGGCAAGCTAAAACAAAGCAAGGGACTCTCGGGTATGGGTGTCTGGCGCGAGGCTACATGACCTCTCATATAGTACCACTAAGAGGAAAAATCCTAAGTGACAGTAGTAGACGTTCTTATGTGCGAGGATTCATAGTGCCCTTTTTTTTAGAGAAATACAACTTGGAATGACTTGAAATTTTACAGGGAAACTTAAATATATACAAGGGTGATCTCTACCAAAATTGAGCAAAAAATGCACGCTTGGATCTTCAAATCTTCACGGTTGGCTTATAGCGTGCACGGGCACTGCAGTCGGACGCGCGGGCGCTATGCTTTAAGGGCGCATGGGCGCGAGGCTTGACAAACTTGCAAGTGCTATGTTGGGAGGGTGCATGGGTGATGTGCTATGTGGGCGTGGGTGCTGTGGGAGGGCTCGTGGGTACTGTGCTAGATGGGCGCAAGGGCGCTGTGCTAGGCAGGCACAGTGTTTGTCATGCTTGGTGCCAAGGGGCAACCCATGACAACTGGCCATGTTCTTCAATGATGAGTGCATGATAGTCTCTATCGGACACTTTTAGTAGGTGGACTTTCCATGATACACGTCTTGCATTTGCGATGCTCATGATAGTCTCCATGCCACGTGCCACTGGCACTTCATGTGTACACGCGCCCTTGTGTCACGCCATTTCTAAAGGCACGTTGTATATGTGTGACGGACACATGCATCCTATCACCACACCCCAACCCCTATCTTTATATTAACCACATGTTTACTTTATATTAACCATATGTTTGTGCTTGTCGACAAACTCTTAATTAATGTGTGAATTCTTTTTTGTCTCTTGCTCAGTACTTATCTAAAAATAAAAAAACTTAGAATAAAAATAAGGGTAAATTACACACGACACCCCTGAGGTTTGCCCTAAATTACACACGGCTCCGCCTATCTTTTTTTATTACACTTCACTCCTTGACTCTCAATTTCTCTGACGGTGTTAACGATGTGACGCAAAGAGACATTTTTGCCCTCGTATATTACAAACATTGTGTCATCCCTTCCTCCATCTCCATTGCAGATTGAAAAAGCTCCAATTTTTTTTTCAACACTCTCGGTACTGGTCTCTTTAACTTTGCAATAATGTTCAACGAAATGGGCATTTTGATTTTCTTTTTTTGACCACGTGGTAGGTGTCTGAATAGAACCAACCAAATGAACCAAAAAACCCCGTTAAAAGGTTAATTCTTGAGAGTGGTGATTTACACTTCTGATATATAGCTTAGCTTCTCCATTATTACCAGCCATACAACAAAATTATGGGTTAGAAAGGACAATGCTCTAAGCAAGGTTTAAAGGTTTTAATTTGACAGGCTTATGCAAGTATAAATGATGGCCTGGGAAAATCTGCTGCTGCTTTAGTTCAAACTCCACTAAAAAGGTACCAGCATAGTGTTGGTGTGGGATGAGCTTTTGCAACTGATGTTCAGGCAGCTCCAGTAGCAGTCGTAGCTCCAGCTTCCGTTGCTGGACGTGCTGCCCATTGTGTTCTTCTTGGTGTCAGGAATACGTTAGCTTTTTCTCTCTCTTTTATCTCCTCTCCAAGTTAATTGGACATGTATGTCTATGTATGAACTATTGAAATCTGGCACTTCAGTCAAACAATGGTAATTATGTGTGCAGCCTTGATCAAGAGGTTGTGTACTGTACGTTCCGCTTTCTTGTATTACTGTGGAATAAATCTATCCAAGTTATTGTCTTACTTATTTTGGAGGAACATTTGCAGTACACTGTTCTTTTCATAGGAACATGGCTTCCATGTTGGTCAATCTGCTCAAGGAAGAAGGGTCTGCAAAAGGGAAGAAAAAGAAGAACGGGAAGGTAGTTTGGGTATAAAAAAATAAAAAAATGGTGTGTCAGGGAATCTCCAAACGGAGTTAGGCTTCCCGTCAAATTTGTGTAGCTCCATGAAATGCGGGTACAAACTTCGGGAAGCCGAGTGTAATAAAAAAAGATAGGCAGAGCCGTGTGTAATTTAGGGCAAAGCTAAGGGTTTCGTATGAAATTTACCCTAAAAATAACAGTCTCCACTCCCAAAAATGACAAAGAAAGATTTTGATTTAATGATGAATATGTTATAAAGTACAAGGTTTAGAACCTGAAGACCCTAATCGATAGACGAAAAATATTCTAATAGAGAAAGGACTTGAAGTCAAGTCATGATTTGTTTGAGAAGTTGAGTTGTGTCCCATACACTGAGTCTTGCATCTAATATCTTTACTACAAACTACATGTAAAAAAATATCTACCACATAACAAAAAAACTATCCAATATAAAATAACTGGTACCACTTGGAAATAACTACCACCAATTATAAATAACTTTTCCTAAGTCGGTAACTACCCTCTAGAAAATAGAAAAACAAACTTAAGTTAGTTTCTTCCCATGAGAAAATAAATTTCCAAACTTGCATCTATAATCATCTCCTTTTAGCAAATAACAATAAACAATTTAATGCCATTTAGTTAAAAGACAAGTCATAAACTTTAGTGGCTATAAGCCTATCTCTAGCGAATCGTCTAAAAAAAATCCTGGATGAGAAGGGATTTTATAGAGTCTCCATCTTATTTTATTTAACAAAATAGGCGAAATAAGAAAAATCCTAAAATGACTCTAACGTGTCCAAAAGAACGACTAGTCTATCGAAAATCGAAGATGAGTTCAGGGAGTAAGTAATGTAGTGGAAAGGTGTTAGGCACTCACCACACCCACTCGGTCTCTACTTCATTTTTATTGATTTTTGGCCTGAAAAAATGTAATATGTAAAATATGCAATAACATCTACATATCCGATCGGACTAAGCGAAATCAGAATCGTTGCAGTTCGACTCTAGTCGTAGGGGAAGTAATCTACATTTCGGTCCTTAACTTGGACTCAGAAATGTGAAAAAACTCTTTTGGTTTTTTAGTAGAAATTCGATTATGGGAGTGAGAGACAATTTTATGTGATTTTCCAGACTAGGAAGCTATAAAAATTTACCTCGTGAAGTTGTTAGTCTGGAAGACTCGGGAACGCTCTCCGAATGATCTACGATGCAAAGACTAAAAAGACTTTTAAGGTGAATATGAATGGCTAAAATTCGAGAGAGAGAGAGAGTATCATTTCACGGAGAAATGTTACACAAGCTCTCAAGAGAATAAGCTTTTTCTACGCTTTGAAAATGAAGGGCAAGACCCCTATTTATATAGCTCTGGGGGTGCAGAATCTGATAAGATTGGCTATATCAATCTGCAGGTAGAGATAAGTCAGAATATTGCATAAATTCGCAGACTAACAAAAGTCAACAAACCGGCTGGTTAATCGAAAGCAGGCCGGTTCATCCCATAAATTAAAAATAATTATTCCCAAATTTCAAGGTATTATCTGACCCTAATTTCGTTAATTATCTTTGATTTTACAGATGCGATGTACTAGATTCAGGATTTATCACCTCTAACCATATAAATCATAACTTTAACATTTACAATCAATTATGGTTAATAGAATATTTTCCTAAATTGTCTAGACAAGACAAAATAATATAATGATAAAATCTAAACACTTTGGACTGGACTTGACACAATTGGACTGGACTAGACCAATACTGGACATCTAGACTAGATTGGACTGTTGGTTAGGACAAGACCACTGGACTTGACAATTGGACTTAGAAACTCAACAATTAAACAAGAATAATGGACCAAATTAATTAATTAAGTTACAGTACTAGGCCTAAGCTTGATAATGTACTCTAATTTATAATAAAGCCCACTATTTATTTAATTAAAAATAATTACAAAATGGGGTGTCTATAGAGCCCCTCGGTGAGGGAGCTCGTCTACCGGCGAACATCACCGAAAAACAACACATTTTTGTAGGAAAATACGGAAAAGACCACTAGACTCTGAACAGACTCGAGGACTTTGACACAGATATGAGGTTGGACCTCTGTAGGGCTTCCTACGTATCCTTGAAGGAGGAATCAAACCAACACAATTCGTTAAAAATACATATATTGTTCGAAGCCAGAGCTAACAGTAATAACGATTGGTCGTTGAACAATAGTTTATCAAAAATTTATCTGTTGTCAGAGCCCCCAAATTGATTTGAAAGGGTCGATAGACAAAAACCATATCTAGATGCTTGAGCGCCCAAACCGATTTGAAAGAGTCCTCTAGACATGTAAAAGAAATAAATAACCCTGTCCATTGCTAGAACCCCCAAATCAGATTGAAAGGGTCGTCTAGACATACTAAAAAAAGAATCTTGCCTGTAGCCAGAACCCCCAAATCGATTTGAAGGGTCGACAGACAAGATACAAATAACTTTGGCTGTTGCGGGAGGCCCTTAATCGCTTTGAAAAGGTCGATGGACAAAGTGGAGTCGCATATCTAGATGCAAGAGCCCCCAAATCAATTTGAAAGGGTCATTCAGGTATACAACAAAGATTCTTGCCTGTTGCCGAAGCCCCTAAATAGATTTGAAAGGGTCGACGGACAAAATCTATATTTGACTAAGAGTCAGAGCCAATAACGCATCACAGCGGTTGGTTGCTTAGTCGAAACTAAACTTATATCTAAGAGCCAGAGTCAACGAGCCGTCACATCAGTTGGTTGCTTAGATATAATAGAATTTCAAGATTATCACCTAAAGCCGGAACCGATAATGCCATAACGACAGCTGGTCATTGATTGCCAAACATAACAATATAATTGATATGAAGAAATGTTGCTTCTAGCAACAAAAGCGGGATTTTGCACCGATCTTACAGCGTACAAAAATCACTGAACTGAGCAATAGACTCGAATAATTTGATTGCCAAAAAATCTGAGGACAAGATACCGGACATGCACAGGCAAGCATGCATGAAAACTGATGTTGGATAAACACACTCTAGAAGGAATGAATTAGATATCCTTTAAAATGCAGAAGTAAGCAAAACACAATACAAATTCAAGTAAACAAACTAATTATGTAAGCACACAAGGCATACAGGCACCTACAGGCATGTTTTTCACACAAGGATGAAGTTTACTTCTTTTTTTTTTTTTGGGTCAAAAATATGCCCGTTAGTCAGCCACTTTTTGAATTATTTGAAATTTTGAAACAAAAACTGGCCGATTAGTTAGCCGTATTGACCAATTTAAAGGGACCACCAGTCGGTTAATCAGTTTAGTTTTTGTGCGCGATATTAAGGATTTTTTCAACACTTTTAACTAAATCTAAACACATTTTCTCACAAATTTCTCTCCTGCAAGGACTCTTCACATCTAACCTATAAAACCTTTCAATCCTCTTCCATTCTCTCGCAATTTGCTGAGAATCATGGAGTTTATTTGCACAAGGAGAGGACACCAAGGAGGGTCACAAATCGGCAAGATTTCTCGCTTTTGGTTGATGAATCGACCGAAGGACCACTCGTTATTAACTCCGGATGAATGAGTCCACTTGAGCAAACATTATTTTGTAGAGGAGGTATGTCTTCTATGAATTTCCTCTAGTTGCACACATTATATCAACTTTTTCACACACACACACCTCATGCCCATGAAAAGTAGGACCCACATGTGCTATTTTTCATGCACTTCACGGACGAACCGAATGATTCCTGAGAGTTTCCCTCTTTTCTTGATTTTCCAGCCCTCCCCACGAATATGCGATGTAGGGGCTCCCTCAATTTTGTTAGAGAGTGGTGGGCTAAGATCCCTGGATTTGATAAGGCTAGGATAGTGGTTACCATTTTTGATCTTTTTCTAGACAGGTTGCACGTTGCGACCCGTAGTAAGAAACATCTTTTGTGCTTGGGCGAGCATTGGTGGGATTCTAGCAACACGTTTCAATTGTTGTTAGGGGAAGCGACGCTTACCCCGTATGAATTTGCGAATAACATTGATATTTGCTCTCGAAGGTGGCTTGTTTCATAGGAAACGACGCTTACCCCGTATGATCTTAACAAGGATCGGGATCTTGTGGTCAAGGTTGCTTGGCTATGAATCGTCCTTAAATAAGGGTTCCATCTTGTTGGGTACCTTCGTGTACACTACGAGGGTATGGTTTAGAGGGGGGCTGAGGGCCTGGTGATTTATCAATTTGTCCAGGAATTTATTCTATGTTTATAGGGAAATTCTCTTCAGCAACGGGGATGACTCTGTGGAACTATGGTGCCTACGGGCACTGTAAAATATGGGGGAGATTAGGGAGTGTGACTGGGGTAGTCCTGTCTTGGCTTAACTGTATCATTCCATGAGTACGGTGTCTTGGGGCAAACTCTGAGCTTCATGGGCTATTGTGACATTTGGAAGGTGTTTCTAACTTTCTTGAGTTATTTTCTAATTATTATCATGCATGTTATAGACATATTGCTCACATGACATCTTGGTTCACAAGTTTGGGCCTTCGAGGTCCTAGGTTCACGTGCTCCTCAACTGAGCAGAGGCACACTGCTAAGACTGAGCCCGTCTATGTACCAGTGGAATTTGAGGGAAGAGTGAGTAAGCGCCTCCAAGGGGGCATACTGAGATAGTTTCAGCGGGTTCACGTAGTGCCTGGTTAGTAATTTATTCAATTTTGAGTTATTTTGCACTTAGCCAAAATCATAGCAGAAACTTCTTTTAGAAATCAAGAACCCTAATCCATACACACTTGCACACACACCTTCACCTAGCCGTACCACCACACCCCCACACACACATTGCACTCACCATAGTTCACGCACATCACACACACACACACACAGACTGATACACAACACATAACACACGCACACGCACACACACCAAAACACACACTAATTACACCTCTCATCCCCCCCCCACCCACCCAAAAAACACACACACACACACACACACAAGCATGCTTATCCATGCACACACTTCACTCGCACACACCTGCACACATAGATTTTTACACACAAATCATAGATTTCACAAATACACACATACGTGGGCGCTGCGCGCGCACACTAATTTCATACCTGCATGCACACACAAATTACGCACATTGTGTTTACACAACAAAGCACGCGCTGAATTTCACAGACAATCACATGCACACAAACCAAACACACACGCTCCATACACTGACTACACACACAAACACATGCACACCCCCTCCTACACACACACACACACACACACACACACACTCTCTCTCTCTCTCTCACACACACACACACACACACACCCTACATACACATCGAATTACACACACAAACATATGCTCACACCAAGCACACAAACACACTCTGTACACTGATTACATGCATAAACACACACACACACACACATGCACCCCCACATACACACTTTTTATATTCACACACACATGCACACACCTTACTCATACACACCTGCACACACATTGAATTTCACACACAAGCACACACACTGAATTTCACACACATGCACACCCCCACCCCTACATACACATATTGTTTATATTCACACACACATGCACACACCTTACTCATACACACGTGCACACACGCGCGTGCACAAACACACTGTATACACTGATTACACACACAAGCACACATCTAACTTGTAATTTATCCCTTAGTCGCATAAAAAATCTATGCAATTAACTAAAATTTTCCAAGCTTACACTTACCAAATTTCTCCCAATTTTATGCCGAAAATCCCACTTCAAGGCTGCTATATGCCACTACTTCTCTCCAAATCTTTAGATTTTCTTCCTTCCACTTTTGCACCCTTAAATTCCCTCCCCACTCTTCCTCTTTTATAGCCTTAAATCCCAAAATCATGATAACTAACCACCCTTAGGTCCCAATAAAATCTCATGCATGACGCTTTAACCTAAAAAAAGATAGTCACGCCTGCCAAAAATTTCTTTTTTTAAATGACTCTAGGCGTTACACTCCATGAGGATCTAATGCGCATATATACATCTTAACATAGATCTTTGGGTCTGAAGTCCCATCAAATCTATCCATATCTGACATCTAGAATTTGGGGGCAACCTATCATTCGAGCCCACAGCGAGGACACCTAACTTCATCAGGTCACCAACTTTCCTCATTGGAATGATTTATGATTCCAAAGACGCCAACTTTTCCTTTCATTCCAGCATCTCTATTTTCTCTTCGCCATCTGACTCATATTGCGAGTCGACATCTTTTCTTTTGCTTCCTTGGTATTCCCTTTTCTTTCCCCCTTCTTTCGAATTTTGTGTTCGGTGAGATTTTCCTTGAGCAATTCTAAGTTTGTAGCTGTTTTTACCTGTTGAGTGGCTAGGGCAGTGAAACTATCCTGAAAATCTTTCTGCATATCTCTACATATTCGAACAAGGTCGTTGATCTGAGGGTATGCTTGGTCATTGGCATGCTGTAGAGTTTTTTGGATTGATTCCTACGCCAGAGTTTTTACCCTCTACTGAATAAGAAATAAAGTGTAGAATTTTTAAAATACTTTACACACTAGCACCTTAAACTGGTCGGTTTGGGCACTGCTAAAACATGACCGCAAATAAACCGTCCAGTAAATTTTTTAGATGTACTGACCGGTTGGTCTGTGACCTATTCTTGACCATGGAAGGAAATCTTGGCGTCCGGTTTGATTGCCTTGACAATGTGTTCACATGAACAATCATTTGCAGAATTCCACTGGGGTTTATTGTCCGATTGATATGCAGCTTGTATTTTAGTTATTTCAAGAAGACTAAAGCGGCCAGTTTGATCATCACAAAAAATGGTCCCCGTCCGATATAGCTTGTAAGCTTACCAGCCAGTGGACCAGTGAAACATTTTGAGGGTCTCTCCTTTCTTATGGATACCAACCGGCTTAATGGTACACTGACCAGTTTGATCTTGCATAGAAATGTTCGTTGATAAACCGTCTAGATAAGCTGGCAAGTTGACTAGCCGGTTGATTAGGGATACATTTTTCATGGTTTATCCTTTAACAGGAGTACCGGCTGGTTCCATGGTATATTGATAGGTTTCCTAGCCGATGTACCATATTACAGGTAGGTACCCTTATTAAATGGTAGACCACCAGAAATGGTCTGGGTGTACAATTTTTTCGACTTCTGGTTTAAGGCTTACAATAGGTCCATCGGCTTAAATAATTGGAGGATGCCTTTCATCAGATCTCAAGCTTTTAGGGAATTGAATACAGCTCTTGGAGCTCTACCTCTGTCTCCAGATGATCAAGCTAATTAGGTGAAATGGGATTTGCACCCTAGTGGACAGTTTACTACCAGCACATGTTGCCTGCTAGAAAATTCTATGGTTCAATGGACATATATCTAATGCTCTATGATACCCTGAATGTTATGCAAAGGATGATTGCGAACCAAAGATAAGCTGAAATGTTATGTTCAACAAGAAACCATAGACCACCTGTTTATTCAGTGTACTTGTGCTCAGGAAGCATGGCATCTGATTTTTCGTAAGTTGATTATTGACATTCCATGCATATACTGGTATCACTTCTTTCATTGTGCTACTCACCAGTTTAGAAACAAGAACTTCAAGGCCAAGCTTTGCAAACTCTCTATGGCAGTTGCAGTTTATGGCATTTAGCAGCAGGGGAATGTCAGAATCTTTGAACAGAAACAAGCTATCCTCAGGGATGCTTCTATGTTATTCAACGATGGGGGCAGTTTTGTGTTAACAGTTAAAATAAAATCCTAGCTACAATCAAGAATAGAGATCTTAGCATAATTTAGGGAATCAGTACTCAGATGTTTACATACTAAGCAGACTCAAGGATACTTGTGAAGAGTGATTAGAAGATTAATTATATAAAGTGTTTTGTATGTAAATGATGTTATAGATTAGCATTGTATGCTTGTTTTGAGCTTTCATGTAATACAAGGATCCTTCACATATATATATATATGTGTGTGTGTGTGTGTGTCTCGCTGATAGAGCCAAATATTTTATTAGAATTGCATATTGAGGAAAAAGTCAACTAACCGGCCGGTTCGTAAAAAACCGGCAGTTTTACCCCTTAATACCTTAAGATTTTTTTCGCAAATTTCAGGACCTTAATTATTCTTTATTCTGTAATTACCTCTGATAAAGCATAAGGGATGTACCAGATTTCAAGAATTATCTTCAAGGGGATTTGCATGCATCATGGATCAATCGCAAGATATTTATAAGTCACCTAATCAAACCAATCTCTTGACCTTACCTTTAGGTTAAACCTAACTAACTGGACTGGTTTAAACAACTTGGGCTAATTCTAACTGGACTAGACTGGACCACTTGTTTGTATTAATTAAATAGATTAGGCTTCATTATATAATTAGGCCAAAACCCATAATAATATAAAAATTAATTATCAATAAAGCCTAATAAACAAATAAGAAAGATAAAACAAAACTAAAAAAAATAGGGTACCTACAGCTGGCGTAGGAGAATGAGGTAGCTTGGAAATCATACTCCTTTGAAGCAACTGCTCCAACACTTTGATCATAGGGGCATGCAGATGAGTAAACTTTCACCTGGTAATGGTTAACTCCCATGAAGCCACTCCTTGAGATCTAAATGTATTGACATTACTGTATGTGAATGCTTATTACTGAGCGTTGTGATTCCTTGAAAATGTCTTGTACCCGCCTGGCCTCCCCTCTTTCGATATTGATCCCTCATAGATGGCATCCTCAATTTGAGAGAGAGAACCCATCAATTTGGATTGCCTTATTCCTCCAAGCAAGCTCTTGCTTAGTGGTTTCTAAGTCCCAGTGAGTGAGGTCGAGATCAACATTGTATCGATGCTGGATAACGAACTCAGGCAGTTAATTCTGGCTGTTCATTATTATGTGTACCTATTGTAGGCACCCCATTTTTCTAGTCTTTTCATATGTTAAATAAAATTTAGGCTTTCTTAAAAATTAAGAATTATTCTTATTGGGGTAGGACTAATAATATATCAAACTTAATTAGTTTGATCCAATCTAGTGTAGTGAGGTGGGTCGACTCCATGTTAAAAGATTGTGATTTACTTATATAATTTAAGATTATTTGTGATTTATCCTTGATGCATCCTTAAATGAAATATGGAGATAATTCTTGAATCTGGTACATTCCATATGATCAAGTTGGAGATAATTACATAATTAGGGACATAAAATGTCCCAAAGTTGGAAAAAACTATTAAAAGATTATGCAATGAACGACCGATTTTTGACAAACCGACAAGATAGTTGACTTTTCTCAGTTTGCAATTTCTATCAATATTCTTCTTTATCTCCTAATCATAGATTGAGATGGTCATCTTTATCATTTTTGGCGCCCAAACCTATAGCAGAAAGGGTCTTTGGGCTAAATAATCGGTTCATTAAGTTCATAAATGCTACAGGTGCATTACTCAACTAGATGGCATCACTAAAAACTCATAGTGTCCGTACCTTGTACCAAAAATAGTTTAGGGCGTGTCTTCTCACTTAACCCTCTATTGGTGGTAGCCTGATCGCAAGTCAATCTTGGAGAAATACTCAGCTCCGTTAAGTTGGTCAAACAAGTCATATGTCCTTTGAAAACGATACGTGTTACGAACTGTGATAGGATTCAACTCTCTGTAGTGAAAGCACAATTTCATTATATTGTCCTCATTCGTTACACACAAACAGGAGCACCCCAAAGAGAGACACTTGGGCGAACACAACTCTATTCAAGCAGTTCCTGGGGTTGCACCTTGAGCTCTTTGAGCTCGGCAAAAGCCAAACAGTAGGGAGTCTTAAAAATTGGAGCACCTCTTGGTATAAGATTTATAACAAACTCGTTCATGATTCGGAGGAAGACCTGAGAGCTATTTGGGAAACACGTCTGAAAATTCACTAATGAGGGGGATATCTGACAAGTTCATATCAGCTACATGAGTATTGACAATGTGAGCCAAAAAAAGCCCTGAAAACCCTTCCTAAGCTAGTGTTTAACTCGAAAGGCTGAAAAAAAAAAGGCAAGAAGCTGTAATGAGATTAGAGCCCTTAAATTAAACTTGAACCTAGAGAGACACGAAATTTGGAATTGTACATCTTTGACATAACAATTCAATAAGGCATGAAAAGAAGATAAGCAGTCCATCCCCAGAGTAACATCAAAATCCAGAATATACATAGCTATAACGTCAGCAAGGAACTCTCTACCCTCATTGTGCACCATACAAGACTTATATACCATAGATACCAAAATAGATTTCCCCACATGGGTATCAACCATCAAGAATTCTAAGGGTCGTGGTTCCGAACCTAACTTACATGCAAGAGAATATGTTATAAAAGAGTGTGTGGATCCAGGCTCTAATAACGCATGAAATGAACAAGAACCGATTTTAATCATACCTAACACCATGACGTTAGAAGCTCTGACATCTTTGGCAGTCAAAGCATAAGCACCGCCTTGTACTCTAGGCCTCTGATCCCCAATAGATGGCTTGGCTCCACTTTCAGGCGAAGTGTTATGTGCTTTCTCCGTCAGTCTCTAATTCTTTGCATGCGGGCAATCCATAGCATATTGTCCCACCTTTCCATAGTTAAAGAAAAAGTTTATTAGATGGTGACATGACCTCTCTTATGCCTATGTTTCTCCTTTTCTTTCTGAAACTCTTCATACTTTGTCTCTTGGATCTCAGCTCGCTCAATCACCTGGGTGTTAGTCGAAAGCTTCAGAGCCAACAACTTATTTTTACTACCGCGCCTTAATACTTTCTCAAACATTCTTGCCGTACGATTCTCAGTATCAATTAGACACGACGCGTTTCTAGACTATGGAGTGAATTTTGCCTCATTTTATGCCACTGTCATATGGTTCTGTACCAGCTTTAAAGACTCTTCCTCCTTTTGGTCTTTTACATTATGAGGAAACTATATCTCGAACAAAATACTTTTGAGTGGCTCCCACTATCATATCATTCTGTAACAGGGTCAATTTGCTGAGTGCGCTTGACCATTTTCCACTAATGATCAGCTTCATCCTCCAGCATAATGATAGCATATGCCACCTTATGTTCGTCACTATTCTTCCAAAGGTTAATCACCTCCTTATTCTGGTTCACCCACACTTTGGTCTTCTCCGGGTCAGGTTTCCCTTTAAAGGCAGGTACTAGATTCTTGAAACTTTTGAGATCTCTAGTTCTAGTGCCATCACATTGCCCTTGTTTTTTATTTTGATTATGAGGTATCTCGCCACCTTCGACCATTAAGTTCGCCAATTTTTAAAATCCTTGCACAATGCCGTCAAGAAATCCATCGTTCCCTAGTGGATTATAAAGAATGGTGGTGCAACGAGTAGTGCCTTTAGGAGGCATAATAATCCTAGCAAACCAAATAAAGCTGTATGAGCCTACAAATGTACAACGGGATCGCACTAAAATACAAAAACATTTTAGATAAGAAAAGAAACCAACCTAGTCACGCGTTCAACTCATAATGATTTAAACCTAAGGTCACTGGTATACAACATCGCAAACCTAAGCTTTGATACCAATTTTATCACTCCCCCAATATCGGAAGCCGTGATGAAATTTAAAGTCCTAAAATGAGATAATATGACGTTATATTACTAGCATGTTGGAAATGCACAGTTTCACAAATGATCATTGATACTGGGAGTACAGATAACATAGCAACTGCAATACCCAATATTTATTTAAGGTATGTTAGTACCTGAAAATAGATAGATAGATAATAAATAAATAAGTTTGTGGCCTTTTCATAATATTAGAAAACATTTAGTGCATTTTGAATAAGTGGCTAAAGTTCGGGGGGTTTGCATAATTTGCCAATTAGGGTTTTGATATAAATAGCCATTTTCTTCTTCTTCCAGCCGCTTTTTCTTCCCTATTTGCCGGCCCTTCCATTTTCTTCAGCATTTCAACCCTAAACTTGCTTTTTATGGAGAATTTTGGTGTGATTGGCGTTGCATAGCGTGAGGGTATTGAGCGTTTGCCGAATTACTTATATAAGGTAAGAGATTCTAACATTTTTTATGTGGTAAGGGTTCACTTATTCAAATTCAGATTATTGTTGGACTTGATTGGTTCTATTTTGTAGAAGACCTTGCCCATTCCTTTCTTTCCAATTGGGTTTTTGTTCCTTGATTGAACACTTGAATTTACAATTTGGCAATGTGACCCAATTGTCCACTACTTGATGATACAAGCCTTTGTCATGACCTTATAACTTTTTTTAGTATTTGGGTGCTTATGAGTACATAATTTATAACATGTGATTGACGTAAGCTTTAGTAATCAGCTAACCATCTAAACATATATACATCTGAACTAGTGTTTATTCAAGGTTTTTAGAATGTAAAGGAAGAAAAGCGAAAGAAATGAAGAACCCACCAACAAGTTACATTATGTAATAAGAGAACAGCAACAAGCTGTTGGATGAGTCATACAAATAGATAGAAAAGAACAATTATAATGCCCACCAATGAATTACATTAAAGAAAAGAAAGCATTAATGTACTTACAATACTTAAATTTTTAGGGCAAAGCATCAAGCTGGTCGATGAATTTTCAACATTGAATTTCTACTACTCAAAAATAGACTGTACAGTTGAATAAGCTGTCCAAGAAATTCTCATGGATTAACAATTAGATACTGAATAGAAGGCATTTGGATGAGCACATCGTATGAACCAGGGTTTGGAGTTATACGACAATCACGGCTGGTGTAGGATTTTTGAAAAAGGAAAATTAAAACCCTTGCGCTGTAAAAAGCTAGAAAATCCCTTACCTTAATTCAAGCAATTCACCTAAATTCTAATGCAATTGTAACATGCTCTGAACTCACACAAAACCTAATGCCAAGTGTCGAAAAGAAAAACTCCAGAGTTTAATCAAACCTCCAAAAGAAGACTACAAGCATGATAGAGACAACTAATAGCAGCGAAAAATGTAATACATATCGAATTAGTAGATTGAAAACCTAATGAAGGTCTATGGCTAGGAAAGAATAGGAGCAGGAAGTAGTAAGAAGTAGCAAGGGGATGCTGAGGAGGAAAACAACTAATATAATCAAGCCCTAAAGTGGAAAATTACACAACCCTCCATCCCCCTGCACTTAAGGTACTTATTCAAAACACACCAAAGATTTTCTAGTATTACAAAAAGGCCACAAACTTTATTTGTCTATTTTTAAGGTAATAACCTCACTAAAATAATGGGATATTGCATGCCCCCACTGTAAGGGAATTCCATACCTAAATGCACCTTAAATGTAAAAAAGCTGAGGGTGTTTTTCGCGCATAGCGTCCTCTAGTTCCCAAGTGGTTCTTCAATTGAATTTGCTCCTTGTGGTCTAAAATCTGCACTGGGTGCTCAATGTATGATAGATCCTCCCAAATCTCCACAGGTTTGTAAGGAATAACATATGAGGGATCTAGTATGTATTTCCTCAAAGCTGATACGCGTAACACATCATGCACCTGTGGTAAAATGGGAGGTAATGGCACCTGGTAAGCGACTGGTCCAACCATCCTCAAGATCTCAAATAGTCTAATAAACTACGGCTAAGCTTGCCCTTCTTCCCAAAATGCATTAGTCCTTTCCAAGGTGACACCTTGAGAAAGACATGATCTCCTACTTCAAACTCTAACTCACATATCTATTATCAACATAACTCTTTTGGTGACTTTGAGCAATTAGCAAATGATCCTTGATCAAACAAATTTTCTCAGATGTAACACGTATTATCTCTTGCCCGAAAACACCCATAACTTTCTCTTTTCCAACCTCGTACCAGAAAATTGGTGCTTTGCACATTCGACCGTACAAAGCTTCTAGCGGTGCCATACAAGTACTAGCCTGGAATCTGTTGCTATATTCAAACTAAACATGGGACATTTGCTCATCCCAGCTACTTTTAAGTCCAACAAACAAGCCCTAAGCATGTCCTCTAGAATCTGAATAGTCCTGTCTTATTGTCCATCACTTTGAGGATGATAAGTTGTACTAAGGTTAAGTTGAGGATCTAAGGCATCTTGCAGACTACGTCAGAACCTCAATATGAAACGTAAGTCAAACAATCTCCTGAAATTAAAGTTGGCCATTCTCTATAAGTTTTAGGTAACTCCAACTGGGAGACAATGCACTGACTTAGTCAAATTATTGATTATCACCCAAATTGAATCATGACCATGCCTTGTCCTAGGCAACCCAGACACAAAGTCCATAGCAACATGTTCCCACTTCCAATAAGGAACGGTAACCGCAAAGGTTCGCTAGGCCGTTGATGTTCCACTTTAACCTTTTGACAAATAAGACATCAGGCAACAATGATTGCTATCTCTCTTTCCATATCATTCCAACAAAACACATCTCACAATTCCCCATACATCTTAGTGCTAACCAGATGTATTGTAAAACCTAAAGTGTGTGCATCATACATTATTTCCTTCTTTAACCCTACATCAGAAGGAACATAAATAGTGCCAAAAACGTAATTCCCCCTAAGCATTAATCCTAAACTCTCATTATTAATCATCCCTAATTTGTTCCATGATCTTAATCAATTTCAAACATGTGGTCTGAGCTTGTTTAATTCTTTCGATCAGGTAAGGTTGCACCATCAGATTACCAAAATAATTCCAAACATGGGAACTAAAACATCTACACCCGAACTTTCTAGAACAAAAAGAATTTCCTTTTAAGAAGTAAAAAGAGCTGCAAATATACCAGTAGTCTTTCCACTGAAAACATCAACAACCGCATTGACCTTCCCTGGATGGTATAAAGTCTTGCAGTCGTAGTCCTTAATTAATTCTAACCATCGAGGTTGACGCATATTCAAATCCTTATGCGTTAACAAATACTTTAGGCTATTGTGATCAGTGTATATCTCACACATATACCAGTAGTCTTTCCACTGAAAACATCAACAACTGCATTGACCTTCCCTGGATGGTATAAAGTCTTGCAGTCGTAGTCCTTAATTAATTCTAACCATCGAGGTTGACGCATATTCAAATCCTTATGCGTTAACAAATACTTTAGGCTATTGTGATCAGTGTATATCTCACACATATCATCATAGACATAGTGCCTCAAAATTCTTAAGGCAAAGACCATGGCAGCTAACTCCAAGTCATATGTTGGATAGTCCATTTCACATGCCTTGAGTTGTTGCGAACCATAAGCAATAACTTGCCCATGCTGCATCAACACACATCCCAGACCTTTCTATGAAGCATAGTTATATATCACAAACCCTCCAGTCTCTGATGGCAGAGAAAGCACTTGAGCTGAAACCAATCTTTTCTTTATCTAAAAAAAAGTACGATCACACTCCTCCGGCAACTCAAACTTAACCTTCTTCTGAGTCAAACAAGCCAATGTGGTAGCAAATGTTGAAAACCTCTCTTCAAACCTTCGATAATAGCTCGCCAAACCAAGGAAACTATGAACCTCTCTAAATGTCCTTAATTTTCCCAATTCTTATTGCCTCAACCTTGGAAGGATCCATCGAGATCCCATCTTCATACACCACATGCCTTAAGAACACAACTTCCCCAAGCCAAAGTTCACATTTCTTAAACTTGGCATAATGCTTTTCCTCCCTCAATATTTGCAGTACCTTATGGAGATGCTACTCATGGTTCTCCTTGCTTCTAGAGTAAATAAGTATGTTGTGGATGAAGACTATTACAAATTGGTCCAAGTACTGCTTGAATATTGGTTCATTAAGTCCATAAATGATGCAGGTGCATTAATAAACCTAAACAACATCACCAAAAAAACTCATATCTTGTATGTTAAGCAATTTCACGTATGTTTTCCCTCTTAACTCTCAATTGGGGGTAACCTGATCTCAAGTCACTCTTGGAGAAACACTCAGCTCCCAGAAGTTGGCCAAACAAGTCATATATCCTTGATAAAGGATACTTGTTACGAATTGTGATATGATTTAACTCTCTATAGTTGATGCACAATCTCATTATACCGTCTCTCTTCTTTACAAATAAAATAGGAGCACCCCATGGAGATACACTTGGCGAACATAGCCCTTTTCAAGAAATTTCTGGAGTTACACCTTGAGCTCTTTGAGCTCAACAGAAGCCATACGATAGGGAGCTTTAGAAATTGGGAGTAGCTCCCAATACAACATCTATAAGAAACTTGATTCTATGATTCGGAAGAAGACCTAGGAGCTCTTTGGGAAACACGTCTGAAAATTCACTGACGTTGGGAATATATGACAAGTTCTGATTAGCTACACTTGTATCAACAATCTGAGCCAAAAGACCTTGACAAACCTTCCTTAGCAAGTGTCTTGCTCGAAAGGCAGAAATAACGCAAGAAGTTGTAATGGGAGTCGAGCCCTTAAACTTGACCCTAGACTGACCAGAATATGGAAGTGTACCTCTTTGGTATAACAATCCAATTAGGGATGAGAAGAAGACAACCAATCCATCCCAAGAATAACATCAAATCCCGAATATCCATAGCTATAAGGTCAGCGGATAACTCTCTACCCTTATTGTGCACCACACAAGACTTGTATACTGTAGGTACCAAAATAGATTTCCGTACAGGGGTCTCAATCATCAAATTGGATTCTAAGGGTCATGGTTCTGAACCTAACTTACATGCAAGAGAATATGTTATAAAAAAGTGTGAATCCAAGGTCTAATAACGCATGAAATTAACAAGAACCAATTTATCGTACCTGACACCACATGATTAGAAGTTATGACATCTCTCACAATCAAAGGATAAGCACGACCTTGCACTTTAGTCCCTTTGATCCCTAGTAGATGGCTTCGCTCTGCCTCTAGCCAAGTCTTATGAGCTTTCTTCCCGGGTCTCTCCTTCTTTGGGTACGAGCACTCCATAACATAATGTCCCACCTTTTCACAATTGAAACATAGTTTGTCATTGAACTCTATATCGAAACAAACCCCCACTGTAAAAACTAGCCGTTAGGTTGTGTCTTGGGTCTTCTCTAGGTCGTTTCTAGCCGTTAGGTGGCGGCTATTGGTCCTCCCCCGCGCCGGCCTTCGGCTTTTCGGTGAGTCTGCTTTTGTCCGGTGGCTAGTGGCACAGCTGCAAGTTGCGGTTAGTGTGGTTCTTCATAGTTTGGTCCTTTTCGGGGTGTAGAAGTGCTCGCATGTCTTTTTCTCATCGCCGGCGTTCGTGTTGGCTTGCAATTCTGGCGGCGCTATGGGTTAGCTGCGGTTGGTTTGTATGGGTTAGGATAGGACGGTTTTAGTTCACCATCAGAGAGTAAGGTTTCAGATCGGGTTTCTCAGCTGTCTCGGTTGGTGGTCCTTCTCTTCGCCGGCGGTTGATTTTGGTTGATTTGTGTACCTTTGTCGGTAGGTGATGGGGTAGGAGGTGTGCCGTTTGGACGGTGGTTCTCTCTCGGTTGTTGGCCGACGTTTTGTTCGTGGGTTTGTCTTCTCAGGCAATGTCTTCTTTTTCGGCTTCTTCTTCGTGTGGCCGGCGACGGGTTATCTTGTTCGTGTTTTGGCCGGATTTTTTTCCACCGGTGGCGCGCGGCAGCCGGCATCCCCATTCCCCTCCTTTCCTCCGCCGCCTCCTTCCCCCTCCCCCTTCCCCTTTTCCTTCCCCTCCCGCTCCCCCTCTTTCTCCTTTGTCCCCTTGTGCCGGCCGTAATTAGGGTTTGGCTGCAAGGCTGCGTCGGCCCTAATTAGGGTTGTGCAATAATTTTTTTTAGGGTCTGTTCTTTATGGCATCTTTTGATCCTTCTTTGGTAGGGTCTGGACTTCGCACCGGTCGCTCTTTTCTTATGCCTGTTGGCACTCGGGTAGTCGATTTTATGAAGCAGAATGCTCTGTCTTCTCATTATAATGTCTCTTGTGTTCCTAATTTGGTGGATTCTCGTTCACCGCCGATTAAGCATCGGGAGGCTACCCCTAGCCCCTCGGGTATGTCAAAGAGTGACGAATCTCTTTTGAAGAGAATTGATGGTTCAAAATGTTCTGATGAGGAAGCAACTGTTATAGCAGAAACTAGAGAGTTACACGATCGTTTTTTGAGCGGTTCGTTGTCGGCCCATCAGTTTGGTTTGCTTATGGAGGAACTTGAATACCGGCGACAGGTCGGTGATGAGAAATGTTTGTTGCAAGTGGAGGTGGACTCACTTAGGCGGCAGCTGGCCTCTCGGTCCTGTTCTCGAGTTAGATGTGGTATAGACCGGGGTGCTAGAGGAGGGAAGGGCAATCGGGGTGTTTCTAGACCCAGGGGAGGGGTTGCCTTTGGTGAGGAAAAAAGAGGAGGAGATATTAGGGCAGACGTTCAGCGCCTTCTTGTTTCTTCTCCTCATCCATCCTGGGCTGACAAGGTGAAGTCGGGGCCTTATAGTTCTAAAGGTAAGATGAAATTATCTTATTTCCCACCGACGATTTCTGAAGGAAAGGTACAAGTTTCTCCACCTCAAGGTATTGTTGAAAAGGGTATTGAATTGTGGGATAACTGTGTTGTGGGGTACTTTCTCGATAAAAAAACTACCTTATTTCACTATTAACAACATTGCCCGTAAGCTGTGGTTGAAAGATGGGTTACAAAAAGTTTTAGTTAATGACAAGGATTTTTACTTCTTCAAATTCTCTTATGTGGATACGGTAGATAAGATACTGGATTCGGGTCCTTGGCATTTTGTGAAAAAATTAATTGTTTTGCAGCGTTGGAGACTGGGTATGAATTTGTGCAAGGAATCCCTTGATGTTCTATCATTATGGGTTAGACTTTATAATATTCCTGTTGAGTATCTGACAGCTAGTGGTTTGAGCTATGTAGCGAGTGGTATTGGGAAGCCACTATATGCGGATTTGCTTACGGAGAGTTGTGAGTGGATAAGTTTTGCTAGAGTGTGTGTTGAGGTTTTTGCATCCAGGGAGCACGTTGATGAACTTGTTATTGTGCCAAACTTGAGTTCCTACCAGGAAGCCCCCTCTGATCCTGTGATTGTTCGGGCAGATTATCAGTGGCGCCCTCCAGTTTGCACGGTGTGTAAGTGCTTCAGACATGCTACCCTGTCTTATACTCAGCCTGAGAGCATTAGGTCCCCACCTCCTTCAATGTATGTTCCGAAGCGATCTGACACGACCCGTCCTGCCTCTGGTGCTACTCTAGCAAAAGAAGCAGAGTGGTCAACCATGAAAAGTAAAGGCAAAAACAAAGTTAGTAAGGCTTCGGCGTCTTCTTTACCTCATGATCTTGTTCAGCAGAGCCGTAGTCAGTTGTAGACTAGGCACCAGCATGCGCTTGATAACCATATACAGGTTAGTACCCAGCATGTTTTTTCTCAGCAGGAGGTCAGTATTCAGCAGTCTTCTCTACCTGAGGTACCTTGTCATCTTCATAATTTGCCTAGTGTTGATCATGCTTTGCATTCTGATTTGCATTTAGATTCTAGCTTGATTGTGCACTCTGAATCGGGCTCTGATCCGGACTCTGATTCTAATTTAGTTTCCTGCTCTCTTTCTCCTAATAATAACATGTCTTCTCTTTTTGGTAGTAATATAAATCTTGTCTCTAGTATTAATAATAAGAAAAAAGAAGAAGTCTACCCGTAGGGGAAATTTGTTAAAGGCAGACTTCTTAACTCTACCATCATCCTACCCCACTCTCATTAACCGAATATGATTCTATAGAATCGCGTTGCCTATACTCTGTGATTCTATGTCTACATAATCATATACCTTAGCTTTTAATACCTCAAGACCAAACTGCTCTGATACCAACTGTAACATCTCAGAAATCCAGAGCTCCTTTGCCCCGAACTCCCGGAGCGTTAACTTATCACTTCACATCAAATCCTGTTTATTAACACATACTTTAGAGCATCTAACTAGACATTAACTCAAATTCTTCAAAGTACAAGACTACAAAAAGAACTGCTTAAACTTAAACTATTAAAACCTAGGTTGTTAACAAACCCAAGTTCTTATACAACGAGTTAATAGTACCAACCCACGCAAGGATGTTACTATACAATGGTGGTGGGCTCTCCGAAATCTCACACAAACTCTAGATCCATTTCCGAGCATTCTACAGCTAATCATTGCCTGCAAAAGGGAACCAAATGAAGGGTGAGCTTTTGAGAGCTCAGTAAAGTCGTTCAAGGACAACCGAAGAAATTACAAACAACTCAAGAGTCCATACTATGATAATGTTTTTCAAAATATTTCAAAAATCATTAATAGTTTGATGACTTCCGAAACGATCATAATCAATCATAAATTGAAACCAAAATAAACATTAACAATCACAACAAGTTCCAAAACAATCATTAAAATATCATTTTCAAAGCCATCATTTTATAATGCAATGATGAAATTCCAAAGGATTTCGAAACAAACACAAATACTTCAAAGGGCAATAGGGGAAAGGGTTTCATACAATCACAAAGAGTTTGATCACAATATGAGGAAGAGTTTCAATTCAATCCCCTTCAATCAGATAACAAGACATTCATTTGAACATCATTTTTTCAAAATAATCATTGATAAGATAAAATGTAAGAAAATTCAAGGTATTGATCATGGGCAGAGGCAATGCCATTCAGGCAACGCCCAGAGTACACATGCATGATGTACAATAACTAGCTATTTCCATCGATCAAGGAACTAGCCCTGCATAATTACGCAGGTTCAGACCCCTTATAAAGCCTCCCCGCAGAACAGATTACCAAGTCAACATAGAAAACAACAATCATAAAATCAATAAGAAATTCAATGTTTGACATGCAATAAAGTAGAGCATCAAAATGAATTCAATTAACCGAAATCAATTTGGGTTTCGATGACATTTAAACGTGTTGATATTAATTCATCATTCAAGATTCAAGAACAACCTCAAACAAATAGCAAGAACATATACAACTAGTTATTGAATTTAGGCACAACAATCAGAAGAAAGAATGCAAATAATTATTGAATTTTCTCAGTATGCAATAACAGGCGAGCATCGATAAGATTTCCAAATAACCAATTTAGGTTCAATGTTGGGGTTTTCTTGGCAATAACATGCTGATATCAATGCGAATCTCAGTGTTTCAACAATAGCCATAAGTAAATCGAAAGAATGCTTACATACACAAGTTATCAAAATTAGGGTTTGGACAGAAGTTCTTACCTAGGGTTCAGCTAGAAACCCTTACCTAGATCCAAAGCTAAATTAGCCTAAGCGAAAAGTCTTTTGTTTTAACATAAATGGAACAATTAAATCATTAGAACACAGCCTACACTACGATATTATAAACTCAATACTGACTTACACATACTCCTAAAATAAACCCCCTCACCGGGTAGGTAAAATTACCAAAATGTACCTTATGTGTAAAATTATCAAAAATACCTCTCTCATACTTAGATCACCAGAAAAGTGTTTCCGTAAATAGAATCACTAAAATATCCTTATCGTATGTGAGTTTACCCAAAAGTACCTTTTATAGATAAAATTACCAAAATACCCCTCTGGGTGGCAAATTACCAAAATACCCCCCTGGGGATTCCGGGCATAAACAAATCTCCAAAATACATTAAAATACTATTTTAAGCATACCAAAGTCATTTTAGGTCTAAAAAGTATTTTAGGAAATTTTTGCTCGAAAATCCTGAACCGGTGTCTAGACCGAGTGCTCAGAAGCTGGTTCTTCTAAAAAAATTGGTATTGACCTCTGAATGGCACGAAATTTTAGAAAATGAAAAATATTAGTAATATAAGGTTTTCCTAAAATTTTTAGAATAAAATAGCTTGGTTTGCTATGTCAAATAATTCGAGAATTCATTTTAATGGATATCCTAATTTAGCATGATTCGCGGACACCGAAAATTCCTAAAATATTTCACAACGTACATCTTGTAAAAATAATGGGGGTTACATTTTTTGGACTTTGTCATATTTTGATCCTAACTATTTATAAAAATTCGTATAAAAATACCTAACCTAACCCCCCTTTAGTGACAAAACACAGTTACTATTCAAATCAAACTCACACTATTTCACCTTAAACGCACACACTTTACCTTCTACTTCATTCTGCTGAGATGCAATTCCTTACATACATGATTTACCCATATTGTTAGACACTTAACACACACATCTACACCTAAACACAGACATTAACACACCTATACCCACCTATTACACACAACTACACAAAATCAAAACACATATACACATTACACCACTACACACACATACTTCACTCACTGAACACACAAACACACACACCCACCCCTGATACGCGCGCGCGCGCACACGCTCTCTGCACTCACCCAGATTCACACATACACTTGTTACACCCCACCCACTAAAATACACACGCTAACACGCTAATTCACCAACTACACATACAATTACACAAACTTACCTCATACCCGAAATATACACACACCTTGACACATTAACACACACACACACACTAAAACCCACCGCACACACTGCATATGCTTACATACCTGTTACACACACAGAAAATCACGCACCTACACAGGTGAAACACACACACACACACACACACTTTCATGGCACAGTAGCAACCCCCTGCTGATGTTCTCCCTTTCCCCTCACAGTAATAAAACACACATACACACACGGATGCACACACAATGAACACATACATACAATGTCTAAAACACACAAAAAAGAATTCACACACACACACACACACACTAAAACACACTTTAATTACCTTGGAGAAACTTTCTCCAATTCTCTCTCTAGTTTTCTACTCGAGTTTCCCCCTCTCCCTATTCCTCTGTTTTCTTCTTTCTTCTCTATTATGTTCTTTTTTCTTTTTTTGGCTTTCTTTTCCTGTTTCTCCTGTCTCCCGAATTTCTTTTTATTTCTTTCTTTTGTTTTCTATTTTATCTAATCCATTATTTTATGATTATAATTCATTAGTCACCATATAAAAAGAGTAGGAGATGGCATCATCTTATGATCCATTTTTCCAAAATTTGACACATGATGCCTAACTTTCATTTTAACATTTCATTCTCTACTAATCTCTAAGCATTGCTCTAAATTATCGTCCATTTATTTTTGGGTCACAGATAATTATTGATCGCTCAAAAAATGTTGGATATTATAGTGGGAGTAGGCGGCAGCTTAGATATCATACGCCTTCTTAAGAACTCTTCAAATACTTTGGACAACGACGCATTCAATGGCATAAAATTCCTCCTAGGCTCTAAAGCAGCCTCCCATGACACTAGATGGGGTGCTTGGACATTGTTGGCCATGACTGGCTTAGGTTGTGCATTAGAGCTCCTCGAACCGGCTCGATATACCCCTGGTTTTGACTCACGATAGTTTGTTCCCTTATTAATCGCATCTTCTATTTTCACAAGGGATCCCATTAGGGCCTTGAACGAGATGTGGTAATGATCGAAAATATAGTCATGGTACACTGCGAGTAGATTGTTCTTGACAATGTTTTCTTGTTCCTCCTCCGCGGGGTGGTTCACCATCTAAGCAGCCCAGCCTTATTTCTCCATCTCATATTGAAGGCATATATTGATTCTCTTGGTTCTTGTTTCCTAGTTTCTAAATCTCCTCGGGTTATGACCAAGTCAGCATTGTACTGGTAATGGTTCACGAACTCTATCAGAGCATCTTCCCAAGTTGGGACTTGGGCTTCATCCAAAGTTAGGAACCAATGAGAGGTGGCTTCTGTGAGAGTACAATTGAGCAACTATATCAAATGGTTCTGCTTCACTGCATAAGGGGCTGGCGCTCACATGTACATCTTCACATGGATCTTCTGGTCTGTGGTTCCGTCAAACTGGTCCATCTCTGGCATCTTGAACTTAGGGGACAATCTATCCTCTGGGTTCATGGTCAGGGCACTGACTTCTTGAGGGTCATTGGCTCTCCTCATTTGGCGATTTGAGATTCGAGCACCTCTAGTTTATCTTTCCACTATGGAAATCATGTTTTACTTTTTTGTCCTCAGACTTGTACTGTTAATCAAACTCCTAACATTTTTGCTTGTCGCCCTTCTTTTCCATTCTAACTTCATCCTCTTATTCCTTCCTACATCTCCTATTGAAATTATCTATTTTCTCAGCTATTTAAGACTATTGTTCTGCCAGGGTTGTGAAACCATTTTGAAAATCCTTCTGTAATGCACTGAGAATATGGATCAAGTCTGCCATCTGTGGGAATCCTTCAGCCATATGAATTCATCTGAGCTCTCTAGATGAGTCCTGTTACCAACCATGTTTATCTTTAACTGTATAGAGAATTTTTTAAAAAAACTTAATCACACATACCACATAAATCGAGCTGACTGGCTCATACCCTAATGAGGCAAGGATAAATTTTTTCTTGTCATTGGGGTGTTTTGTTTTTGGATTTTTAAAAATTGACGGATAGGATTGACTAACCGTCTGGTTATCAAGGGTGGAAAACCAACTGGTTGGTTAGTTAGGTTAGGGTTTTATTTCTGGAAATTTTATAGGGGTAAAAGGTTTTGACTTATCGTCTGGTCATCCTGGGGGATAAACCGGCCGGTTGGTTAGTGAGGTTAGGGTTTGTTTATAGGAACTTTTTGGGTATAAAAGGTTCTGACTAACCGCCCGATCATACTGGTGGATAAATCGGTAAGTTGGTTAGTATGGTTAGGATTTATTTCTGGGGATTTGTTTGGGGAGAAAAGGTTCTGACTAATCGACTGGTTATCCTGGTAAAAAATAATTGGCTGGTTGGTCAGTGTGGTTACGGTTTATTTCTGGGAATTTTTATGGGGAGAAAAGGTTCTGACAAACCATTCGGTCATCCAGGTGGATAAACCAGCCAATTGGTCAGTGGGTTGAATCTGGATATAAACAAACGAATTTTGAAAATTTTCAAACAATGCACCTACTGACTGATTGTCTAGCTGGAAACCCAGTTAACTGGCCGATTAGTCAGAGTATCCCCTCTTTTGCGAGATTATCAGTAGCTTATAGAAAGTTGGTTGATTTCTTGCCAACATGTCGTAGGCCAATACAAGTATTCTCCCAAAAAAGGGCAGAACACTGAATGGTCTGGGTGTGTGGTTTCTCTCTAGACACCAATGTAAAGATCGCTCCATCGGCTCGACTGTATCATGTACCTCTTGCCCGTAACTCAGGTAGTTAATAATGGCGATCACCAGAGTACTTTGAGTGAGACATTTGCATTTATCTATTCCGTATATATTTGCATCGAACGAGTTCAGTATGAATAACATTTTACTGTGTTATTGTCTAGCATAACACTTTTTATGATAATACTAATGTGTGAAAGTCCATGATTCTAAAATAGGATTAACTTAAATTCATAATATATGTTACCTTCATATTCCAATGAGTGCGATTATTTAAAATGGTCTACGTGATCCTAGTGCATAGCTCTTGAGCCACTAATCATGTTTGCAATTGGTTGCAGGGGTTTCAAGAAAGCAAAAGACCAAGTGTAGGGGAATTTTACCTTACGCTTATATCATATGCTAGATTAACAATTGTACCAGTTGGAGAATATCTTTGTTAGATTTCTAGTGATAGGAGTTTAATAATCTACTTTTGGTATCAAATGCTCTTAGGTATTCTATTTCGGTTTCTTATTTATTTTAACAGGGGCACTCCGTGGTTTTTTATTCCAAGGTCGAAATTAAGGAAAGTATTTCCTTTGTTCGGTACACAATTAAATAGTCTTCATGTTCTTACTCCTTTTACTGATTCACTACAAAAAATAGAATTAGGCAGATTGTCAGAAAAAAGAACTTTCACCACCAAGCCAAACTTATTTTTGGCATTTACATAAGGTCATATATCAATCTAAACAAGATTCAAAGACTTGTAGAGGATGAACCTTTGAGTTCCTTGGGGGTGACTATCCTGCATGTGACTCTTGTATAACAGGTAAAATGTGCAAGAGCCTTTTAAGGCAAATGGATATGAGTACTTCATTAGATTCACAGATGATTGCTCAAGATACGGTTATCTACACATAACTCTGGGCTTTTGAGAAACTCATAGAGTTTCAGGCGAAGTTGAAATGTAAATTGGTAATTAGTAAAGACACTTCGATCTGATCGAAGTGGTGAATACCTTCACACTGATTTCAATATTTTCTAGTAGAAAATGGGATACTATCACAGTTGTATGCGCTTGAGACTCTTTCAGACATGGTGAGGTCTATGCTAAGCTATTTTACTCTACCTATATATTTTTGGGGACATGCTTTAAAATTGGCAACGTACTTGCTGAATAACGTTCTGTGTAAATCAGTGTCAAAGATATCATTTGAATTATGATTAGGGCATTCCTATCATAAACCACACTCATTTGTGCGGTTGCACTACACGTGTGAAAAGTGAAGATTGATTCTAATAAGCTGGGAACAACATCAAAATTGTGTTTTTGAGTTATCAAAAAGGAACAAGGGATGCACTATTCTATATTCCAGAAGATCAGAAAGTTATTGTTAGCGCAAACGTAACTTTTTGGAAGAAGATTATATGATGGAACAAAAGTCCTCTAGTAGAATCATATAAGAGGAAATGTTTGGGATTCCTATTGTGTTGTCAACACAGGTTCAAGAAAGTGCACCACAAAATACACCTAAACCATCTAGAATGAGGGATCTCCATCATAGTGGGACGATTACTAGACCTACACAAAGGTACCCCTTTTAGGTGCTTCTGATTAGATTGTCTGAAACTGATTGGATCCACAACCCTGTAACTAAAACGAAGCACTTATAGATAAAGATGTCAATCTTTAGCAAAAGGTTCTAAAGCAGGACACTGAATTAGCATTGCCATGACATCTGGGGCCTTACGGATGCACCTACTAGGATAAAACCCATTAGATTCCAGTGGATTTGCAAGAGGAAGAAAGGGGTCGAAAGGAAGATGCAAACTTCAAAGCTAGGACTTTCATACGAATGGTTTACTTAAAAAGAAGGCATCGATTATGAGTAAACCTTTTTGCTTGTAGCCCAACTTAAGTCCATCAAGATCTCTTTTCCTTTGTAACTCATCTCGATTATGAGATTTGGCAAATCGATGTCAAGCATTCTTAAATGGTTATCTTAAAGAAGAGATATTCATGTCTCAAACAGATGTTTTATAGCTGAAGGTCAAGAAGATATGGTTTGTAAGCTTCCTAAAACTATATATGGGATTAAACAAGCAATTAAATCATGGAACGTCATATTTGATCTGGTAACTCAATCACTTTGATTTGAACAAAATCCTGAAGAGCAATGTTGTACAAAAGATGTGAAGGAAGTGCGATGGTGTTCTTGATTATGTATGTTGATGACATCCTACTCATTGGGAATGATGTTAGGATGTTATCTCAAGCAGAAGTCGGGTTGTGTAACTATTTTGATATGAAGGATGCCGGAGAAGCAACATTTTGGGTGTAGTGAACAGCCTCGAAATGCTCCACGTCGGGACCCACAAGAGGTCCCAAGAGGAACTTGGAGTCGCCATCTTATTTTATGAATTTTAAGGGAAAAATAAGAGAAAACCTGAAAGTACTGTAAAATGACACAAAAATCTTCTAATCTCCTAAAAACAGAATCAATGGTTGGGGACTAAGTTATACGACGGAAAGATGTTAGGTACCCACCATACCCTTTTGGTCTCTATTTTGTTTTACTTGATTGTTGGCCTTGAAACACATAGCGCGTAAATATGCAATAAAATAACATCTAACCTACCCTAAGATTTGGTTTGAATTCGACAACTAGGGTTAAATCGTCTATGCACCCAGTCGGACAAACTAGAATCAAAACAAATGTAGTTCGACTTAAAGCCTATAGGAGGCGACCTAAACTTTGGTCTTGGATACGAAAATAATAAAATATATTTCAAAGACTCTTTTTAGAAAGTTTGTTTTCATGACCACATTTTGATCGCCGAAAGGGGAAAACTCTAGACTTATGTACCCTACAGTAGAAAGCACTGGAAAGCTACATTTAGAAGACGATGGCTTGGAGTATTTAGAACTACCTTGAGATGAATCAACGATGCAATATCGATTCTCAATACGAGGAGAGTATGAAAGTACTGAAGTTCTCCTTAGAAATGATGTATCACTTCTAAGAAGAAATGGTACAAATATTCTAGAGAGACTAGCCTCCTTGGAAGGTAGTTGTGGAGGTCTGAGGCTAACATAAGTGATAAAGAAAACTTCTGAGTTTGAAATCCTTAATAAAGTCAGATATTTGATTGAAATCACAAATTGGATAAAAGTCAACTAACTAGTTGGTTCATCCCATAATACCTTAATATTTCTTCTCAAATTTTGGGACATTATTTATCCCTAATTCCGTAAGTATTCCTGATTAAACAGATAGAATGTACCAGATTTTGAGAATTATCTCCAAACTTAATATAATCAACGAGATTCACATGCATCAGAGATAAATCTCAAGATATATTTTGAATTATCTAACTAAATCATAATCTTCTAACATTGACTGTAATTACACTGAACTGGACTGGACTTGACCAAATTGGACTGAACTGAACTGGACTAGACCGAACACCAATGAACTTAATTGGACATAATTAAATAAATTAGGCTCATTATACTATTAGGCCTAAACCCATAATACTAAACTTTAATCTATACTACCTATAAAAGTATGAATCATGTAAATCATTTTATTCTGTTTTTGCCTTTCGTTGATCACTCCAATAACAATCCTACCCTTTTATAAATATTATTATTATTAATTACTAATTTTATAATAATTTTCGGTTTTGCCCTTCGTTAGTTATTCCAATGACAGCCCTACCATTCCCTACTTAGTTTTTTTTGTAATGCGTTTAATGAACATTAGGTCATAAATTTAATCTAAACCTAAATATGTGGTTACAAAAAATATATTTATGTGTATGTATGTGTGTGTGCGCGCGCGCGCGCTACCTATAAAAGTGTAAATGTTGTAAATCATTTTGGACGATAATGTCATATGTTAATTACGTCAATTACATTCTTACCCTTCTTTTATTACTCTCTCTTAAATTTTGATGAAACTAAAATAACATTGGGTAATGAATCTATTCTATACATTGGAAAATGAAAAGTGTGATAAGAAAGAAAAATAGAACAAAAAAATTCTTTTATTATTTTCTTTTTAATTTGGTTAAAATGAAATAGACGTTAAATATTGAACTGGTTAATGAGAACTGTGTATTTTTTTATTTTTTTTTTGTATTTTTAGGTAAGCAAACAAATAACCAATTGAAAAATAAAAACAAAATAAAGAAACTGATATACGTGAAAAATCAATTAAGAAACAAAAAATATTTGGAAAAACAAAAAAAAAGTTAAATATGCATAAAAACAATATAAGGCTTAAATTTGGTGCCAATTTGAACTGAAAATATGTCCGGTTATTGCAATTGATGGTATTGTAATTGGTGGAAGACTTACGAACCTATTCTGCAGATCCATGAATACCACCGTTTCTAGCACTACAAGAAAAGACGTTTTTTGCGACGGATTTTTAGCAACGAAATAAATTCCGTCGCTAAAAGGAGTTTTACCGACGGAAACCTCCGACATTAAAACTCAATCGTAAAATATTATATAAGCGACGGATTTATTCCGTCGCTAAAAACTCCGTCGGTAAAAATAGGTCTTCACCGACGGACTTTTAGCGACGGAGTTATTCCGTCGCTAAAAGTCTATTTAACTCTCAGATCTGGTTTGAACTGTCACTGCTTCTCTCTTCGAAAATCCCAAAACCATTTTCGGAGATTGTGCCACCGCCGTTCTCACATCCTGGCCCACCTTTGGCACCACCGAAAGCCTCGACACCGGCGGCAACCTCCCTCGACACCAGCGGTGACTTCCCTTGACCCCGGCGGTGACTTCCCTCGACCCCGGCGGTGACTTCCCTCGACGCCGGCAGTGACCTCCCTCGACACCGGTGACTCCCATCAGGTAATTTTTTTTCATAGTGTTTAATATCACTACCCATTTTTTTTTTTTATTTTTTTACAATTAAATGCCCTTTATGTTTCTTTTTCGGCAGCAATCGCCGACAGTCACTACGGAAAACTCCGATAGCCGTCCCCCACCGACCATCGCTGCCGTCCAACTCCAGCAGCCACCGTTGTCCTCTGCCTCTACCAACTAGAATAATGAAAATAATCTCATCCAAAAATATGACTAGTTTAAAACAAAATAAATTAGAAGCTAAAAAAGTTGACTCGTATTGTAATTGATCGGGTTAAGTGGCGTTGGATCTAGATGGGATGGGACGGGACGGAACTGGGCAAGGGACATTAAAATTAAGATGACGCAATATGGGGAGGGGGGTGGTGGTTTGCGGCGCCGCATATTGTCTCCTTGATAAATAACAATCTTGCGACTCAAAGAGTAATTGAGATTACTAAGTATATAAGTATTATTTGACAAGTCAACTGAAAGACATTATAAAGTTTAATTCCCCATTTTGAAATTTATGTGGAATTTCATAAAACTTAGAAACATGTAGTTGCCACTTGCGCTCACATTATTACGGTAAGATTTTATGGTCCATGTACTTCAAGGCCCAGCACATCCGAATTGGACATATGGGGCTGAGCAACTTCCTTCGGCCCATCTTGTGTTGTATCCAAGAACCCAAAGTAGAGTAGTACGCCTAGTCTTGTGAGTCTGTGACAAATTCTAGCTCATCACCTAGTACATTTCTTGTATTCTCAGTAATTTGAAATGAATTTGCTACAAAATTCTAGCAACTTTACAAAATTAAACAATCTTGCTTGACATACTAATTTGACTAGTAGTCATTTATGGTAGGGCTTGATCATTCAATAGTCAATCTGGATAAAAAAAATGTAAAACAAATATGTATGTACGAGTGTATGACCCATTTCAAACTATATTTAAATTGAATACCCTAATTCAAGCATAAAGGGCAATAACGAAATCAACCGAACCCTAAATTGAATCAATAGAACCCCCTAATTGAACCCTAAATTGAAGTAACTGAACCCTAATTAAACCCTAAATTGAATGCCCTAATCGAATCAAACCCTAAATTAAACTAATTGAACCCTAAATTGAATACCCTAATCCAACTGAAACCTAAATTGAACTAATTGAACCCTAAATTGAATGCCCCAAATCAACCGAACCCTAAATTGAATCAATGGAACCCCCTAATTGAACCCTAAATTGATGTAGTTGAACTCTAATTAAACCCTAAATTGAATGCCCTAATCGAACCGAACTTTAAATTAAACTAATTGAACCCTAAATTGAATACCCTAATCCAACTGAAACCTAAATTGAACTAATTGAACCCTAAATTGAATGCCCCAAATCAACCGAACCCTAAATTGAATCAATGGAACCCCCTAATTGAACCCTAAATTGATGTAATTGAACTCTAATTAAACCCTAAATTGAATGCCATAATCGCCCTAATCGAACCGAACCCTAAATTAAACTAATTGAACCCTAAATTGAATGCCTAATACAATCGAACCCTAAATTGAAATAATTCAAGCGCATCAGATATGTGCATTTTGAACAATTTTTTTCCATTTGAACCTTGATAATTTGTTTGATAATTTTAGGTTGTTAATTGTGCATTTGAGAATTGTGATTATTGATATGTGATTTTAGATTGTTAATTGATGATTTTAAGTTATTAGCTGTGCATTTGAAGTAATTGCGATTATTAATTGATGATTTTAGGTTGTTAATTGATGATTTTAGATTGTTAATTGTGCATTGAGCATTTGAGATATTGAGATTATTGACGGAGGATGGGACCCAATTGGATTGAATGTGTGATTTTTGTTAATTTTTATTGCATTGAGCCTTTTAGAATTGAGAATTGAGAATTGAGATTGTTGGCGGAGAATGGGACTCAATTGGATTTAGATACCTGTTAGTTAGCGCAGACACGGACACCACGTCTGATCGACAGTGTCCGACATTTAAAACACAAATTAACGTATGCCGATGTGTCTGGAGGTGCGTGTCGGTGGGCGTCGGACACATGTCCGGAGGCGTCGGACACGTGTCCAGAGGGGTTGGACACGTGTCAGTATGTGTCGGACACGTGTCCGGAGGTGTCAAACACGTATCGGACACCATATCGACACCCTCTATGAGGTGTCGGAATTGAGGTTGTTGACGGAGGATGGGACCCAATTGGATTGAGATACCTGTTAGCTAGCACAGACACGGACACCACGTCTGATCGACGGTGTCCGACATTTAAAACACAAATTAACGTATGCCGATGTGTCTGGACGTGCGTGTCGGTGGGAGTCGGACACGTGTCTGGAGGCATCGGACACGTGTCGGTATGTGTCGGACACGTGTCCGGAGGTGTCAGACATGTATCGGACACCATATCGATACCTTATATGAGGTGTCGGAATTGAGGTTGTTGACGGAGGATGGGACCCAATTGGATTGAGATACCTGTTAGCTAGTGCAGACACGGACACCACGTCTGATCGACGATGTCCGACATTTAAAACACAAATTAACGTATGCCGATGTGTCTGGAGGTGGGCGTCGGACACGTGTCCTGAGGCGTCGGACACGTGTCCAGCGGCGTCAGACACGTGTCGGTATGTGTCGGACACGTGTCCAGAGGTGTCAGACACATATCGGACACCATATCGACACCCTCTATGAGGTGTCGGAATTGAGGTTGTTGAATGTGCATTAAATTTAGGTTAGTTAGGTTAATGCGACATTTTTAGCATGCAGCTCCTAGAATCTCATCGTGGCTCCAGCACTGGCTATAATTAGCCCTAATTAGTCCTGATTAACAATATTTTAGTAAATCAATTAACCCTAATTAGCTCTAACGAGCCTACTTAGTTTTAATTAACCCTAAGAACCTAATGAAAATCAAATTAGCTGTAATTACCCCAAATTAGCCCAAATGAACCCAATTATGCGCATATTGATTACAGTTAGCCTAATTAGTCGTAATTTACACAAACATAACCCAATTAAGCCTAATTAGCGCTAGTCAGGACTAATCAACACTACTCGGCACCATTAAAACCCTAATTAGGACTAAATAACCCTAATTAGTCCTAATCAACCCTAATTAGCTATAATTATCCGAAACTAGCCCTCATTAACATTAATTAGCCCTAACATAACCCAATTAAGCCTAATTACCCCTAATTAGGACTAATCAGCACTACTCGGCACAATTAAACCCTAATTAGGACTAAATAACCCTAATTAGTCCTAATCAACCCTAATCAGCTATAATTAATACTCGTAATTAACCATAATAACCCAGTTAGCCCTAATTAGCCCTTGTACATCCCATAATTACTCCATGTTGCCCAGAGATGGTTCAATTACTCGTTGTTTACAAACCCTGCCTTCTTTATATTAGTTGTTATTTTGAGAAGTCCATTGGCAACGAGATGGTTCAACTCGTTGCCAACGAATTCTATTTAATGTGGAATTGGTAACATATGTAACGATCTTTCTGTAGTTTTGATATTTCGGAAAGATTCTTGCATATGTTATCAATTTCTGAACGCATGCATGCATAGAAACCCTTAGTTCCCGTTCAAAGGTACTCATTACAAAGTAATGCCTTGTAATGAGCCTTTGGATGTCCAGTTTGGACAATTTGGAAAAGCTAATTGTTTATAAAACAGTGTTTTGACTCATGCTTTGTGTTCTATGTCGTGGATATTTGGTACACGTTCTCGTGTGTTTCTCCGGGTGCATACAGATCTGGTGTTCTAACATCCGTCAAACCATCCTGAGCAAGGTTAGATGAATGTTAGAACACCTAATCGATGTCGTGTACTTGGAGAAATGCGGGGAGGTGCTGCCGAATTTTCCACAGACATGGGACTAAGCATGAGTTATTCACTGTTTTATAAACATGTGATTTTCTGAATGGGATAGGACCACTACCTGTTCAAGAGTGGAGGGAAAATATGTAGACATGTTGTAACATTCATGCATTCATATTTACATCGGCAATGCCTAATCACTGGTCATTATTGAAGGTGGTATACAGTACGATAATTCAGTCGTCATGTCAGTCGATCGAAGTTGGATGAAAAGGAAGAATGCTGAAGATTTTGAGTGTCGCGTTGACGAATTTCTCGACTTCGCTTATGCGCATCCTGCACATGTTGACCTTGATAAGATAAGGTGTACGTGCGACAGATGTGAGTTATTGCACTGGAGAAAAAGAATTGAAGTAAAATGGCATCTTCGTCGGTACGGTTTTATGGGTGGATACACAAGGTGGACGCAGCACGGGGAAACGATAGTATTGTCGTCCAACCCGGCTAGTCAAACTGAAGTTAGGGAGGAGGCACGATATGATTACCGAGATATGATTATGGATGATGGGCATGCTAATGTTGACTGGGGTAACGACAGTCCACAACCGCCGAACGAGGGGGCTCATCAGTTTTATGAGTTGTTGAGAGCTGCGGAAGAGCCGCTGTGGGATGGAGCTCCGAAACACACATGGCTGTCTGCGGTTAGTAGGTTATTACAGTTGAAATCAGACCACGGGCTGAGTGAGAAAGGTTTTAATGAGTTTGTTACCTTAATCAAAGAAATACTGCCCGAAAGTGAAAAGCTACCGTCGTCGTACTATGACGCGAAGAAGATGATGAGGAAACTTGGGTTGAGCTATGACCGGATAGATGCGTGCAATAACGATTGTGTATTATTCTGGAAAGAGAATAATGATTTGTCACGGTGTCCAGTATGTGATCATTCGAGGTACAAACCGGACAAAGGGAAGAAGAAAAACATTGCATGGAAGATATTGCGATATTTCCCGGTCACACCACGGCTTCAGAGAATGTACTACTCCTCCAATACGGCTGAACAAATGAGGGCTCACCGTGAGACTCGCAGCAACGATGCCGATGTGCTGACACACCCAGCTGATGGAGAGGCGTGGAAGGAGTTTGACCGCAGGCATCCAGTCTTTGCTCAAGAAGTTCGGAATGTTAGACTTGGTCTGGCAACCGATGGGTTCAACCCTTTCGGTCAGTCTACCACGCCTTACTCCTGTTGGCCTGTTATTATTAACCCTAATGAAGTTTCGGCATTCGTTGAGTAAGTTAAAGTCTTAATTCACTTACATTGCTGTACATAATTGAAAGTGTGTGTTAAGCGAGTCAACTATATTGGTTTGCAGTGAGTTCGATGCGGAATCTTTAATCACTAATCCCGCTGGACTTGAATCTCATCGAAAATCACAATTTGTACAGTGGTTCAAAATCCGTGTAAGATTGTTTAACGAAATTATATTATGTGTTATATACAGTTCTGTGGCCAATTAGTATACTGATTTATCCTTAATTTTTACCGTCATCTACAATAGGTTCAGTCAATGGATAGACCAGTGGCCTCCTGCTTGAAATTACTAGCTGAAGGCCCTAACAAACAAACATCCTGTTACGGAGGCTATATCATCAACGGGTTTAGGTTTAACGTAAAAGATGATGACCGAACAAAACAAACCCAAAACAGTGGAGTCTTGGTCAACGGCGACTGTTATGCCGAGAATTGCATGGACTTTTACGGAGAGCTAGATGAGATTGTTGAGCTAACATATCTGGGTTCCCAAAACTGCCTGGTAATGTTCAAGTGTACGTGGTTCGATGTCACATGCAGTAGAGGAATCCGTGTTAGCTCTCAAGGGATTGTAGATGTCAATGTCAAGTCAAGACTTGCATCAGACGAGCCCTTTGTGTTTGCTAGTCAAGCTGTACAAGTCTTTTACGCGGAGGACGTCGCCAATCCCAAATCTCATTGGTATACAACTATCAAGTCCAAGAAATTACCCGTGACATATGACAGTGAGCTAGTCTCCTTTCAAGCCGACCAACCACGTGTCTTGTTCCATGTTGAGGTCAACAACGAGGAGGACGATCTTCCTCTTCCAACAACACTTCTTGTGGGAGAAAAAGTCGTAGATGATGACGTGGAAGACATGGAAAGTGTTGGAGATGATGTGACCGAGTCTACTGATGAAGAGGATGAATTAGAAGATGAAGAGGACGACGAGTCCCACGAAGAAGATGGCGACGAGGAAAGTGATGAAGATGATTCGCAAACTGAAAATGATTGACTTGTAATGTTGTAACATCACGGGAAAAATGTAGTAATATTTTAGAACTTGGTGTTTATTGATGTGTTTTTGCACATCCATTCATATATATATATATATAGTGCCGATGATGATTTATGCCAAATTATTATTTTTAATGTGTTAATGTCTTTGTAATTTATCTATATGAAGTCAGATATGGATAGGATACGGGCTATTCGTGGCCGGGCTGGACGCCGAGCTGCTTCCTCCCCGGTGGGTCCCACCTCGTCATTGCCTACTGATGACGAGGCACAGAGTGATCGCGGACAGCAGATGGGGCCCCAGGTCCAGCCCCAGCCCCAGCCCGAGCCGTCGCCCCAGCCCGACGCAGATTCATCCCACACGCGCGTGCATTCTCCATCTTCCGTGGGTTCTACCTCAGGTATAGTTGATAACGGTGTTTAGTACATTTTCGCTAGCCTTATATTTAAAGTATATTTGAACTGTATTAATGTCTGTGTTTTGTAGGATCTCGACGAGGCCGTGGTCTGACACGCGGGGTACGCATCGACCCCCAGCGTAAACAGAGAGTTACGCTCACGCAGGAGGGCCAGTAAGTACTAAAAATATCACCTCATGCCTTAAATTTAAAATTTTGGGGTGTTAATTTATATTTGAACTGTATTAATTTATTTATTTACTTCTTTGGCAGGATCCTGGAGAATCTGGCGAGGACGAAGATCGGCGTTCTTGTGAAGGGCCGATTCTTCGAGCCACGCCTGTACTGGAAGGACTGGGATGCCGCTGCGAGGGAGGCTCTATGGGAGGAGTGGCTGGTACGGTGAAGTATTTTTTTTAGCGTTAGTAAATGTTTAATTACAGTTTGTTTTCTGGTCATAATTTGTGTTATTGAATGCCTTACAGGAGGGGTTTACGTTTGACACGCCTCAGCAGCAGGCACTGGGGCAGCAGGCCTTCTTTGCCTACATCGGCAAGAATTACCGCCGATGGCTCCACGACGCACGGGACCGGGCAAAGAAGCTGCTGCCCGAGGGTGCCCCGATGACAGAGATGCCGAGATATCCCCCACATTGGATATCTCACCGTGTATGGGGGGAGATGATAGATCGGTGGGCTGTGGATCCAGGCTGGGACGCCAAGAGTAAGAGCGGGGCCGAGAACAGACAGAACAGAGATTCGATGCACATGGGGGGGTCGGTGCCACACGACATCGTTCGACATATGAACGCGATCGAGCACACGGATCTGGAGGAGGATGAGGTCATAGCTCTGACCTATAGCCAGACGCACGTGCGGAAGAAGGACAAGGATGAGGCGCATCGGGCGGGCGACTATATTTCAGATATTGCCCGGCGGATCGATGTGAGTCAATTTATTTAAGTTGTTAATGTTTTGTCTTTCTATCCTCAATGTCCGTTTCGTTAATTAATGCCCTAACATATCGTTAAACCACTATTTTTGCAGGCCTCGTATGAACAGCTAAGGGGGTCCGAGCAGCAGTCCGGATAGCCATCAGCGTCTACTAGTACGGCTGCGAGTACTGGGGGGTTGAAGCGATGGCTGGATACGCCGGAGGTCGTGAATCGGCCGAAAGGCCGCATACGCGGCCTGCCTAGCACGACTGCTCGTGCCGTGATAGGAGCGTCCTCACCCCCTGCTGCCCCTCCACAGACACCGGCTCCTCAGCGTCAGTTGGACGACGAGGAGATCCAGCGCATTGCTACAATGGTGGTGAGGATGATCAGGGAACAGGGCACTGCTGGACATGCCGAGCCGGCCCCGGATCAGCAGGATCCAGATCCGGGACTTGGCGGCCCCTGATGAGCCCCTTCCTGTGCCCGTTCCTAGCTTTCCCCCCCCCCCGCCCCCTTGCCCGGCTTGTACTCTTCTCCCCTCCCCTAACCGGTTGTATTCGGTTCCCGGCTTGTACATATGAGCGTTTTTTATATTAAAACATTTTTTATAATTGATTATATGCTTTTCTTTCTGTATTGATTATTGCGCGTTGTTGTTGAGAAATGAAAATTGTATTACATGTCTGGGTAATTGAAAAATAAAAAAAGGGTTAATTACATTTATGTCCCTGAGGTTTAGGTGTAATTACAGTCAAGGACACAAAGTTTCAAAATGTAACAAACCGTGTCCACAAACATTAAAAAGGTGACACTTGTGTCCATACGTTAAGTATCAGTAAAAAAAGTGTACTTTTTTGGTGATGTCATCAATATGTATTTTTTAAATGACAATACTACCCTTGTTAAAAACCTAATTTTTAAAGAAATGGGTTTCTCTCTCCAAATATTTTTAGAAACTCTATCTTCTAAATCTGAATTTCCAGTCGCCCCCTCCCTCGCCCCATGCCGCCGGCAGCCCCCTCCCTCACCCCACCTAGCCGCCGACAGCCCCTTCCTTCAGCCCACCCCTGCGGCAGCCCCTCCTTCACCCCACCTAGCCGGCAGTCCCCTCCCTCACCCCACCTCACCGCCGACAGCCTCTTCCCTCTACCAGAACACGATGGCGGTGCAACATGGACGATAAGCATAAAGGACCCTTAAGATCTTTGGAGTCTTTTGAGTTTGATTTGTTGTCAATTATCTTAGTCACACAAAGAATAAGCAAAGCGGTGGGCTCATTGTGCGGCGGTGGGCCTGTTGTCATCGGCGGAGAGGAAGAGGGGCGGGCAGCAAGTTAGGGAGAGGGAGGGGCGGCGGCGTGTGTAGCGGCAGATATAAGATTTAACCGACATGTGGCTCGATGTGCGGCCGTGGCTGTAATGGCGCCGGCGGGGAGGGAGAGGGGGCGAGCTGGGGGAAGGGAGAGATAGGCAGCGGGGTTGGGGGAAGGGAAGGGGGTGGGCAGCGGGGTTGGGGGGAAGGGAAGGGGGAGCTGGGGTCGTGGGAAGGAGGCGCCGGGGGGTGGGGACAGGGAGGCGCCGGCGGAGTGAGGACAGGGAGGCACCGGCGGGGTGAGGACAGGGATGACTTAGATTGAATAGTTTCCGGGGATGGCGTTTCAAGTAATTACAGTTTAAGTCATGGGCAATATGGTCATTTCGACAATTCCGTTATGTATTTGGGTATTCCGTTAGGTCAAAGGATATAAGTGCCTATTTTCTAAACTTATGGACACGCGTGTAATTTCACCTAAGTCTCAGAGACATGGGTGTAATTAACCCTAACAAAAATTTCAAAAAAAATTTGATTTTTGGCGAAGGATTAAATCTGTCGCTAAATAAGCTTTTTAGCGACGTAATATTCTGTCGCTAAAAATTTATTCCGTCGCTAATTTTATAAAAAAGAAAATAAATTAAAATACTAAAAATATAATTAGCGACGGAATATCCGTCGCTAATGTATTAGTGACGGGCTTTGATACGAGGGATATCTAGCGACGGTGAATCCGTCGCTAATTATTTTAGCGACGGAATATAGGCTTTTAGCGACGGATTACTCCGTCGCTAAAAGCCTTTTTTCTTGTAGTGTATCTCATAGGACTGCCCTTCTCGTTTTTCTAAGTCACTTGTCCGATTCTTCGGCAATCTGGTTATAAGCTGAATATTCTGATTATGAGCTGATTATATTTCCTCTCTGTATGAGAACTCACTCATTCTATGGTTCTGACTATTTCTCAAGGGTGGGAGACCCGTTCACGCCATCATTGTTCCACTGATGCCGGGTGAATAGTAACGGTAGAGCCTCTGATCCCCCATTACTATCGGATTCTTATATTAATTGGTTGTGGCCCCACATTCACGAAATAGTTCTGGCTATCGAGAGCAAATTCCGAGCAAAGGACGCTTAATTAGGGTATTGATTAAAAGGAATTCTTGAATTATTTAATTTTTAAGAAAATCTTATTTTACTAAGATGTTTCATTTTCTTAAATTTTGTGTCATTCCGAGGTCGATAGCTATTTTTAGCAAAATCGACTTCTGAGCGCTCAATCCGAACACAGTTTCAAAATTTTTGAGCTAAAATTTTCTAAAATACTTTTTAGCCCAAAAATAACTTTGTGATACTTAAAATAGTGTTTTAATTTTTTTGAGATTTATCCGGTACGGGAATCACTAGGGAGCGTTTTGGTAATTTGCCACCCAGAAGGAGTATTTTCGTAATTTTACCTACAAATGGTATTTTNGGGTAAATTCACATAAGGGAAGGATATTTTAGTGATTTTGTTTATAGGAAGGTTTTTTTAGTGATTTAGGTATGAGGGGTTTTTGATAATTTTACACATAAGAGCATTTTGGTAATTTTGCCTACCCGCTGAGAGGGTTCGCTCTGGGAGTATGCGTGAGTCAATATTGAGTTTATAATATCATAGTGTAAACTATTTTCTGATCATTTGATTGTTTCCGTTGAGGTTATAGCAAAAGACTTTTCTGTTAGGATAATTTAGCTTTAGATCCAGGTAATGGTTTTATCTAAATCATGGGTAGGATTTTCGTCTGAACCCTAATTTTGATAACTTGTGTTTGTAAGTATTCTTTCTATTTACTTATGTCTATTGTTGAACACTGATATATGCATTGATATCAGCATGTTATTGCCAAGGAAACCCCAACATTGAACCTGAATCGATTATTTGAAAATTTTATCGATGCTCGCATGTTATTGCATGCTGAGCAAATTCGATAACTGTTTGTAATTTTTCTTCTAAATAGATGTTCCTAAATTCGATAATTTTGTGTATTTGTTCTTGCTATTTGTTTGTGGCTATTTTTGAGTTCTGAATGATGAATTGGTATTAGTATGTTTGATTGTCATTAAAAGCCTAATTGATATCAGTTATTTGAATTCATGTTAATGCTCGATTTTATTGCATGTCAAGCATTGAATTTCTTCGTGATTCTATGATTGTTGTCCTTTGTGTTAACCTTGGGTCTGTTTTGAGGGAGACGTTATAAGGAAGGCCTATTCATGCGTCCTGTAGGGAACGCAAGCTAGTCCCTTGATCGATGGAAAGGGCTAGTTATTGCACATCATGCATGTGCACACTTTGTGTGCATCGCCTAAGTGGCATTGCCTCTGCCCAAGATCAATATCTTCTAAATTTATTTACATTGTATCTTACAATGATTGTTTGGAAATTGATTGGAAATGAATGTCTTGATATCTGATTGAAGGGGATTGAGTTGAAAATCTTCCCCATATTATGATCAAACTGTTTGTGATTATCTGGAACCCTTCCCCATATTGTTACCAAACTACTTGTGACTATATTGTAATCTTTAAAAAAAATGTCCTTAAATTTGATCTCGTTGATCTTGTATAAATGCTTGTCTCAAACATAGAGAAATATCCTGATTTTGAAATATGTTTTGTGTGACGTAGCTTAAATAATTTTGATCAATGATAATGCTCGAGTGATTTGTCGGTGTGCATGATATGTTTTGATTTGTGATACAGCTGAGCTTTGGCAAATCAATTTGAGGATACCAGAAGCAAGACGATGAAGTGTTATTTGTGATGTGGAAAATGTATATTGAATTGGTTTATCAGTTATTCGGGTTGCTAACGGTAACTTTTTAAAACGGTTGTTTTAGAAATGATTGAAAATGTTTGTCTCAAACTATTTGTGCTTGTTCGAAACCCCTCCCCAAAATATCTTTGAACTCGTTTTAAAATCCTTAGAAAAACATCATTTCTATTTAAAACGATGGCTTTGAAAATGATCTTCAAATGATTGTTTTGGTATTTCTTTTTAAAATGATCTTCAAATGATCGTTTTGATATCTATTTATAATTGTTTATGATCGTTTTGGTATCTGTTTATGATGGTTTAAGATCATTTTGGTATCTGATTATGATTGTTTATGATCATTTTGATAAATCATCAAAATGTTTATGATTGTTTGAAAAATTATCATCGAATGGACTCTTGAGTCGTGTTGTAATTCCTTCGGTTGTCTTTGACTGACCTTACTAAGCTCTTAAAAGCTTACTCTCGTTTGATTCCACTGTAAGTTGCTCAGTGACAGATTAGAGACTGTGTTAGATTCTGGAGTACCCACCACTACTTTGAATGGTAAGACCCTTGTGTGGGTCAGCACTATTAGCTTGTCGTTCTGTAAAGAACCTAAGTTTTAATAGTTAAGTTTAAGCAATTTTTTTGTGACCTTATATTTTGAAGAATTTAGATTAATGCGTTGAAAGTTGCATTTGAGTAGAGATTGTATCTATCGGTGAACAGGCTCTGATGTGATGTGGTAGGTAAATGCTCCGGGAGTTCCGGGCGACGGAGCTCTGATTTCTGGGTCGTAAGAAGTATAGTATATCTTGTGAATATGTTTAAGAGTTTTATACTACAAAACCATTGCATGTTATAAAAATCAAAAATTACTTTGGAACATAATACGTGTGCTTACTGGCCCCAAGCTCACTCTTTTTATAAATATTTTCAGGTGACTACATAGTTGAACCCGACGGTCATGAGGGTCATGACGACGGAGTCGCAGGAGAGGGATTTGAAGTTCTCTTAGGGCATTGATAATATTTGGATGACATTGTAGTACTAATTTTATGTTTTGAGAATTTGTTGGAGCATAGATCTCCATAGAGTTTTAATTATTTCTGCTAGTTGAATAATGTGGATGTATTAGAGACGTATGAGATAATCCATAAGTATGATTTTGATAACCTTGTAAATGGTTTAGACTTAGTATTAGTTATAAATCTTGTGTACATGTTGTAGTAGGCCTGACAGAGCCCTGGTGGAGGTTTAGTGGACCTACAGCTCGTCACAGACCTAGCTCATTGGCTCACTCGTGGGCATGTGTCGTGATAGAAGAGTTAGACATCGATTAATCGTCCGGTTAATGAAGGCCTTTGAAAAAGGTTTTGGGGAAACGATTAGGTAATCACAAGGTTTTTGGGGACTTTGCAAAAGGGTTATGTACTGATTACCATTAACTGTTCGAGTAAAAATAGGGGATATAAGCCGATTGGTTTGTATCTCCAGGAAGAACACTTACTGACTAACCGGCCAGTTAACTTGTTGGTTAACGGGCCGGTTGGTCAGAACCTCTATTTTCTGTGACCTACCCAATTTATAAAATACTGGTTGCTTTTCCAGCCATTATGCCATGAACCTGGCAGTTATTCTCCCTAACGGAGAGACCACATAATGGTCAGCGTGCGTGGTTTACTTCTCAACTCCAGGGTAAGGTTACTCCGTCGCCTTGACTTGTACGATATACCTCCCACATGTAATTCAGGTAGTTAATAATGGATAATCACCGGTACATATACACATGTTATCTAATATACCAACATAGCAGGAAGCTCTTGGTACTAGGCATCAGAGGTGAGAGTACAGTAGAATTTGCCTCAATAATGTGGAAGTCCAGGGGTTTCAACTGTTGCTCTCGAGTGGGTGGGTTTGGAACAATCGTGCGCGTGTGAGTCACAAACGTGAAAGCACAATTACCACAGTTAAAGCATATTGCACATACTATATGAAACAAAAGAAAACATAAAAGGCCAAGAAGAAGCAAAAAAAAATTCAAGTCTAGCCCTTTTATTACTACTTTTTAGTTCTCAGCAGAGTCGCCACTGTAGTGAACCGCCTCAAAAAATTGCCCGTCCAGACTCGCGAGAGGTCCCAAGAAGAACTTGGACTCGCCATTTTTATTTTATGAAAAAAATGAAAAAGAAGAAAGAACCTAAAAAGTCTCTAAAGAACTCATGTCATAAGCAGCAAAACACACCTCAAAACAGCAACAAACTGCAATATTTTGAGCCTTCAAATAAATGTCTTTACTACACTTCGAATGAATTCTTGCTTCTAGTGCAGCTCTCCTAATTAAGCCAAAAAACAAATGGATCAGAGGATATTATCGCAAGGACGGACGCCTCGGTCACAATCCTCAGCAGCCATCAAATGTCTACCAAGTCAGCAGTCATAAGCACAAACTAAAATGAACCCAAAAAGCCCTCCCTGAAGTTAATCCTTGTGTGAGATTCAAACTGATATTTTTTTTTTGTTTTGGTGCAAGAGATGCAAACTGATGTGAGTAAAAAAAAAGGAGACTCCAACCTTGGCTACTAAATTTTTTAAGACGGCAAGATACAGAAGAAGAAAAAGGAAGAGAGGGGATAGGGTCTCAGAGGCTGGGAAACCAATGCTTTGTTAGAGGGAGTAATGACGACAGATATGATGTAATATAAACATTATCCTCGAATCTTTTGTCATATTTATGCCAAAAGATTTGGAAATAAAAGCTACACAAATCTAATAGAAGAAGCAATACGTTATTGTAAATCACAAATCAGGATATATATTAGTCTTCAATTTCTATTTGCAAGTGAATCGACCAGTTTGACCCTCTTTTCCCCCGATACGATCAATTTTTCCCCATTTGTTCTTCCATTAGATTTGCTTGCTATGTTAGGTATCCTCTGCCAGTACATTAAAACTTCACATATGACCAAGACTCACGGAAACTTGCATCAATGACATGTTCATGGAAACCCCAGGAAGAAAAGTTACCAATTACAAGACAAACGATCTTTCTAGAATATCTGCATTACATTACAAATTATATAGACAATACATAGATTCCAATCCAAACAAGATAAAACACTTTTAAGGCACCATCTCATGTTTTTCTCATCATGCACTATAGGCTATAGACAAAGGGGGAAAGTGGGGAAAAATGCTCCTTTCACAAGGCAAATAAGTATACCCAGAAACATTGGCTTAGAAAAGCGTAGATGTTTCGTTGAAATGAAAATCAACAAATGAGCTGTATTTCAGTCTCCGATGCGTAGAGCTGATGAAAGATCGAGCACTCTCTCTCCCTTTCAACCTCATTAGCTCCGTATCTATATGGAAAGAAGAATTTCTTCAGGTATACACATCTGCTGGAGTCCCTGCACACAATACACAGTGATGACTAGATCGATAAAAAACATTAGACCTTTTCGAGTTTTCAGACAACATAAATGGCAAAAGAAGAGCCTGTACAAAACAGCAAATCGTCACTACATAGGTCAGGTGGTTAGCAAACGCAACATGATCTAGTTACCTTATTAGTACACTACACAAAAGAAAGAAAAAGATGAGGAAGAGAGAGAAGCGTGGAGCTCCCTTCAATCCAAAAAATGGTCTGACTTGGACAATGAAGCTCCTGACATATGCAAGCCACAAGCCTATCCAACATATACGATTGCAAGATAGGGGCTTGAGGGATCCATAGATCAGCAGCTCTATTATCCCGGTAAACACCCTCTATTGGACTTCAAGGAGCTCCACTTGTAAACCCTAATCACACTGTACAACCAAACTACCTCTAGATAAAGGACATAGCCCTAACACAGCTTTCAGCATCTAGAACCATAAGAGAATTCACAGAACACGGTGGAATTGACACTGCCTAAGCCTAGCATAACGGAGATGATCTTTCCTGTTTTCAATAACAAAAAACCAAATTAAAAAAAAAACGCCTATTACCCTCACAGAGAAATACCTATTAAAGCAAACAGATCTATGAGCAACAACCAAATGAATCTTCATTAACCTAACATGAAGATCCAAGACTAGTTCGACCACACAAGCAAAACCAGCCACACCTTTTCCCTGAAGACCTTTAAAGTCATCTCTTCAGGGTAAAGATGAAGGGCGCTGAGAGGGACCTTATATAATAAAAAGGCCTACCTAGGGATGAGAAATGAGTGGGTGGAGGTTGTGGGGTTAGGGGTAATAGGGGTAGTAGGGTGGGTGTGGGCAAGGAGCTGTTTGTTGCGTCAATCAAAACACTGTAAAGTCTCGGGAAGCGTCTCTATGTTTAAATTGATGAGAGATTCCCTGATCAACATCTTTGAAAATCACATGCCTTTGTCACCCTCTCGATATCTCTTCACATGGTATTATTGACGACTAGATGCAAGTGTAACACCCCATTTTAGCGTAACTCGACTGGTTTATCACTACCCGGAGTACTACTGTAACTGAGTACACTACTATAGAATGCAAACGAATGATGAAAGTGCATCTGTAGCAAACCCTTTCCAACTGTAAATTTCCTTGTCCAAGCATCAATGAGGATGGAAATATTTTATTGGGCTAATTACACATATGTCCCTGAGGTTATGGGGTAATTATAGTCCTGTATACTAAGTTTCAAACTGTAACATTTCGTGATAAAAAATGTTTCAAATTTATCACCCGTTTTCATCCGTCAGATTTCCGTCCAAAAAGTGTACTTTTTTAATGATGTCAGCAATACGTATTTTTAAAATGACAAAACTACCCTTGTACTGTATATACTGAGTAATTTTTAAAAAAATTAAATTAATACTTTAAACCCTAATTTTCATTGTCTTCCCCCCCCCCTAACTCGCCGGCAGCCCCACTACCGGCCGCACAAGCGGTCGCCGGCGACTAACTCCGGTCCCCGCTGCAAGCATCGCGCCGCTACACCACTGTAACCGTCCGATCGATGTTGCCGACAGACCTGTCGACACCCAACACCTCCGGTCAACAGCCCTATCACCGACGATCAACTTTGGCGCTCCTTCACCGAGCGCCATCACCAACGCCTCTGCAACCATCGCGCTGCTGCCACCACCGCCCAGGATTTATCACCGGCGCCATCTCGAGGTCAACCACCCCTCATTTTCCGATCGACCAGTGAAGGCGACGCCGGTGACGGGGAAGGGGAAGGGGGAGGCACATGCGACATGGAGGCATAGGCGAAGGGGGCACAGGCGAATGGGGTTGCGGGGATGGGGTTGGCGGGTGGTGCTAGGGGCAAATCAGGATTTGAACTTTTGGGTGGGGGCATCTTGGTCTTTTTGTCAGAACAGTTAAGTATTTTTGTATTCCGTTTGTCAACGGACATAAATGTTACATTTTGAAACTTTGTGTCATCGCGTGTAATTACCCCCAAACCTCAGGGACGTAGGTGTAATTAGCCATATTTTATTTGGTAAGTGCTTGTCTTTGCTAATTAATGGTCTTTCCTTTGTTTTGTTGGGGAACTTGTACATTATTATCTCGTGTCTATATATATACGTGTGTGTGTGTGTGTGTGTGTGTGTGCGCGTGTGCGTGTGTGTGTGTGTGTGTGTGTGTGTGTGTGTAGGCTTGTTCAGATATAGCGTTGGAGAAATTTTATTTTTCATTAACTAACCACATTAAGACACAAACAATTTAAATAAATATTTTTCATATTTTAATTTGCCAAATGACTCCTCTAAGTTTTCCCAACTATCCTCATTACCAAAAGTAAGTATCAAGTGAATCACCAATCACCCATATTTTGGCGGTTGTTTGAGAGAGAACCCTACAATAAGGGTGTGTTTGATAACACCATTCAACACTTAAAACTGAAAATTTTCAGTGATTTCAAATTAAGTACGTTTGGTAACGCATTTTTTTTATCACTTAAAATAATAAGTGATATGTTAGTTGAAGACAAATATTTTAAGTCACCCATAGTGACTTATCACTTATCATTGAACACGGTCAATGATTTGGGATTAAAAGATTTTGCCAATAAAGGACAGATTTGCTCCAGCTGCCTCCTCTTCTTCCCGATCTGTCTTCACCTGCTCGTTGCTGTGCCGCTACCACTTCATCTTCTTCTTCTTCCTTGCTGATTCGTAGCCTCTTCTTCTTTTTTCACGTACTAAAGGTGCGTGATTTCATGGTGTTTCATTACATGGGTGTCGCTTGATTTGTGAATGTAATTTGGGCTTTTTTTTCCCCAATTCATATTGGATCGATTTTCTGATATTGTTTAGATCGACCTTGCATATGGTAGTGCGATTTGCATCTTGCATCGGTGTGCTTGCACCCGAGGCAATTTTTTGAGGTGTGATACTCGTATGAGTTGTCCCATGTTGGAATCATGGTGTTAGAAGGGATGAATACTGTTGGGTAGTCCCATGTTGGAATCATGGTGACATCCGATCAGAAGGCACATCATTTTACCCATTTAGTTGCTCATGTATATCTATCTATGTAAAAGCGATCAAAACCTCTTAGAAGTTAGAACATATATCAACTTTTGGCAACGGAAGATAAGAACATATATAGTATGTTCTTGTATATCGAGGGACTCATGATACACAACAAGAAATACACATGGGCATAAATAAAACAGCAAATTCAAGAATTTAGTCAATGAACTTTAGTGAGATACTTCTCTGTAGTTCTAACTTAGCATTTAGTTTCATCAACCAACACTATATCATCCTCAAATAACATCAACATATGACATTTTTACCCATATTCTTCAAGCTTATCCTAACCAAAGTAGAAATGATATTGCTGAAAGCAAATCCTTAGAGACGCAGAACTAGAGTTTAGTATTTGAAGGAACAAAAGGGTCAAGACTTTTTTCTATCACCCTCACAGAATTGCTTGTTTCTCACAAGGAATTGGCAAGGGCGGCCATGGCCCAAACCAAAATGTATTTGGTCCTTATGCATGAAAAGAGTCAAATTGAGATGTTAACTCTCTAAGCTAAACGAAAACATTAAAAAAGCAGTGCCAGAAATGTGTGAGCTTATACATAGCACACTTAATTTATTCGTATGTTACATGGACCATTTACCCATTTAGTTGGCAACTTTTACCCATTTACACATTTAGTTGCTCATGTATATCTCTATCTATGTAAAAGCGATCAAAACCTCTTAAAAGTTAGAACATATATAAGCTTTTGACTTGCGAACTAGAGTTGTAATCTCTCATGTGGTAATTGATGAGAACATATATAGTAGCTTTGCCATTATCTGCTCACCAAGAAACCCTCCAAGAAGCCACCAGTCATTCAGTGGACTTGTTCATACGTTTCCATGTGCCTCTTTATCTGCAAAACCTAAAAAATGAAAAGCATTCAAGTTGATGAAGAAGGACGAAAGCACCACCATTAGTGATTTGGTTCTTAGTGTTTTGAAGCACTTGATAAGGTGAAGAGCTGGTGCTAAGAGAGAAAATACATGATTAAGTGTATAGAGTCGCTTTGTGTTATGTCAGGGATAGGCTTGAGATGGAGATGATTGGGTTTCTTCTTGCCCAATTGCCAATGCTTAGAGATTTTAGCTTTTTATGTTTCTGGGAGGTGCAACGCATCTTGCTCTTGGGTTGATGCTCAAGAATGTTAGCTCCGATGTGTAAGGTATGTAGGAGTGATTCCTTGAGCTTTATCATTCTTAAAGGTGTGATGCCCAAGGATTTCTAGAAGTTTTACTACAGTGCTTAAATGCCTAAGGAGCTTCAGGATATTTCTCTTGCTTCTACAATCCCATTAGGCTAAAGTGGGTGTGCACTGGCCTATTGACATCATGTGCCAGGCAATCTACCTATGGTGACTCCTTCCTTTGCTCTTTGTTTTAACTACTGAATTGTCTACGCAGAGTTGTCATAGAGGTTTTGGCGTTTGGTACATAGGACAATGGGCAGCTTTGTTGTCTCCTATATTCTTATGTCTTTAGGAATTAATAGATCCTTAATATAGACGCGATAAAACTGTTTACATTGACAGGTAACAAGCAGTGGTAGCACAAAACTCTTTCATAATTATGCGAGAGGAGACTGCATCCACAACTTTCCATATCATGGACCAGTCATCAACAGATGAATATGGTCACATTGTACTTGAACAAAACATTCACTACCCAATCTTCATGCATGCACACTGCACCATTAATAACAGTATTTACTGTTGTTAGCAAACAAAAGCAACAAATTTTGAAGCAACATTATTGAATACTTGTTATTGAAAGAGACTGGGCACCATGTTTATTGTATGATAAGTGTATAAAAACAGCGGTATCATTTTTTGATTATTTTTTCCCTTGAAAAATGTATGAGCAATATTTCTTGTAAACCATATTACTATTGCTACTACTACTAATGCTATAATACTTGTATAGGAATGGCTTCTGGTGACGGTTCTAGAGCAAACTGGAAGGATCCAGAACTATATAAAAGTTTCATAGATGCATGCCTTGTAGAAGTAGCGGAAGGTGGAAAATCTGGAGGTAGTTTGAAGAAGGCATCATGGGATGCTCTAATTAAAAAAATGAAGGAGAAAAAGGGTATTGTCCTTAATAAAAAAAACAACTAAAAAACCAGTGGAATTATTTGAAACAAAAATATGGTGTATGGGCCAAATTAATTGAAAAGACTGGAAATGGTTACGATCCCATGACAAACACCGTGAACTGGAGCCCAGATGAATGTGATGACTACATAAAGGTACAATTTTGTTAACCCTAAGACATATTTATAGAAATATAAAAAATTATTTATGTGTAACTAAATTTTAAACACATTGTACGATAGGGTCCAAATGCGAATTTTTCGATATGCTGGACTACAGTATACAAATGAATAAAGATTTTTGACCATATTGGAGCAACGTTGAGGCTTGGGGTCCATCAAAGGATGGGTTGCCTATCCATGGT
>JAVXUO010001052.1:0-99991 GCA_033065855.1 Escallonia rubra | reverse complement strand
AAGTTTTCGGGTGTCTCACACCCTTTCCTGAACTAAAAGTTATTTTAAGGTATGGCCCTTTAATCTGGATCTTAGCAAAATAGCCCCCGATGAGCGGCAAATTACCGAAATGCCCCTGGGGGTTCACTATCACCCCAATGCCCCCGAACCAGCTTCAAAACGACATTTCAGGTTTTGTAATTACATTTCTGGACTAAAAAGTCGTTCGGAAAACTTGGCGCGGGAAAATTACCAAAACACCCCTCGCAGGGTGGCAAATTACCAAAATGCCCCTGGCATCAGGAAAAATCTCAAAAGTGCCTCGACATGCTATTTTACGCTTCCTGAGTTCATCCTTGATCTAAAAAGTATTTTACGGATCTTTGGGGCAAAAATCGCGAACCGGTGTCCGGATCGAGCGCTTAAAGGGCCGTTCGGCCAAAAAAATAGCTAACGGCTCCGGAATGGCGCGAAATCTTAGGGAATGGAACTTCCCAATATCCTAGGATTCTCGTAAAAGTTTCGCGCGAAATCGCGCTAGCTTGGTATTTTAAATTAGACTGCGAAGGTACACGGTTTCCCGTATCAGTTAGCCCCTTTACAGTCTTTGGAAAAATATGAAATTTTTACCTGATACAAATCTTTTGAAAATATCTAGGGTCTCTTTTTTGCACTTTGGCAAAATCATGCTCTAGCTATTTTTTATAAATTCATGAAAAAATTGTCATTTTAACGCCCTAAAAATTCGCTATTGTGGAATCTTTCGAGTGTAATACCCCGATTTGTAAAAACGTAATTTTGACGCCCTAAACACAAATATTATACTGTGGTAAGAACAATTTAAGCGTAACACAATTTAAACAATCAATTGGTAAGAACAAATTGAAAAATACTTACTTGTTTTAACTTGATATATTTATGCAAAAAATTTACCGATCTTTTAGCGGTTATCCACTGATCTTCTGGCGTAATTTTTTTTTGTTTGTATGTAGGTGAGATAGGGAGGGGGGCCACGGGTGGGGGGCAAGGGGGGAAAGAAAAAGTAAAGAAAAAGAAAGGAAAGAAGAAAGAAAGAAAAAGGAAAGAAAAAAGAAGAAGGACACTCACGGAAGGTGGGGGCCATGGCATCAATGCCAACCGCATGTAGGATATGCGGTTGGTCTTTCATTTTCTCCCCAATCTCTCCCCCCAACCGCTCCTCTTATATGCGGTTGGGGGATTTTTTTCAAGGGCCCCACTTCATTCTAAAAAAAAAATGTTACCCAACCGCTTATAAGAGGAGCGGTTGGAGGATTTTTGTTTTTTGCGGGGCCCACTGCATTCTCAAAAAAAAAAATGTTACCCAACCGCTTATAAGAGGAGCGGTTGGGGGATATTTGTACGGCAATTGGGGATTTTTGCGGGCCCCCTCTGCATTCTAAAAAAAAACGTTACCCAACCGTTTATAAGAGGAGCGGTTGGAAAACGAACGGCGGGCCCCACTGCATTCTCAAAAAACAAAATGTTACCCAACCGCTTGTAAAAGGAGCGGTTGGGTGGAGAAAAGTTATTTCTCCACCGGTGGGTAGGGATCGGCCCCATATATATATATATATGTTATGATAAACGGCTGAGATTTATTGCTACATAGGTTTAGTATACCGGGGCGGGTGCGGGGCAGATTAGACAGAATACCATACCCGCCCCTAACCCGCTGCGGGTTTGAAAAAAAATTACCATACCCGCTCCATACTCCGGTCAAAGTCAAAATAACCCGCTCCTAACGGGGCGGGGCGGGGCGGAGATCCGCCGGTTGCGGGTCTAATTGCCATCCCTATATAAGTGACTCTCAACCTAGTGGGAGCACACCACCAGGACCATCAGGTTAACAAGATTCTCAACTGCATAGAGGTGCACGAGGAAGAGTTCCACGTCATTGTTTTTAGATTGACGGAAATTTTTTTATATGCACTCCAATTGATGAAGAAGAGTCCACTTATATGGAAGAAGCCTTATCTTCACCTGCTAGTAATGAGTGGATGGCTGCAATAAAGGATGAGTTGAGCTAAATGGAGAAGAATCAGGTCTGAGAATTGGTTGACCTTTCGTCAGGGCGCAAGACTGTTGGAAACAAGGGGGTTTTAAAAGTCAAGCGCAATACAGATGGGTCAATTGACATGTATAAGGCATGTCTTGTGGTGAAAGGCTATATCTAACAGCGGGGTGTGGACTATGAAGACACATTATCCCCGTTGGTGAGATTTGCTTCAATTCTCCCGATCCTAGCTATTCTTTCCCAACAGGATTTAGAACTTTTTCATATGGATGTTAAGACTGCATTTCTGAATGGAGAACTAGACAAAGAGATGTATATGGCTCAACCTGAGGATTTTGAAGTCAAGGGACTTGAGTGCAAAGTTTGTCGTCTGAAACGTTATATATGTAGTTTCAAACATTCCTCTAGGCAATACTTTAGATTTCATCATGCCATGACCTTTATAGGTTTTAAAATGATTGAACAAGACCATGGCCTATACGTAAAATGATCCAAGAAAAGTATTCTTAGCCTTTCTTTGTATGTGGATGACTTTCTTTTGGCTAGGAATGACATGAGTTACATTGTCGCCATTTCCTTAACTTTTGAGATAAAGGACATGAGAGAAGCTAATTATGTGCTCGGGGTTAAAATCATACGAGATTGTCCAAAGAGACTTCTCGGTTTGTCTCAAGAGACATATATCAAGAAAGTTATTGAACGATTCTGTATGCATAACTCAAAACCTATAGACACTCCAATGGACAAGGAGTGTACTTTAAGCACGTGTATCTTAGCTCCAACTAAGACGACATGTTTGCATCACTAGCTGTATTATCTTATTCGCCTCTTGGCACCTAAGACAATTTTGTCTCATCTTGCTCGCTAGCTATTAATGGTCATTTTTACAAGGGTTCTAGGTATCTTACTACAACTAGGGTAGCAGCCAAAGGTTTTCAAATCGTTTAAAATCATTCAAAATTTGAAACAAATGTGTTAATGGCGACTTCATATTCTATTTATTATTTGGCACGTAACCAACCAGCTTATTATATAGTTCTAAATGATAAGCCATGATTCATTTTACATCTACTTGACAAGGTAAAATTAAAACTTAATGAAAGCAAATATACATTGTATCACAGCCTGCTAAATGTTCCTCCAAGTTACAAGAAATCAAGGGAAAACATACATATGCAAATGCGTTACAATAGTTATGAGAATTTAATCAAGCCTTCAATCTTAATAGCATAGGTGACATTACGACTATACACCATGTTTGTATATTGATAAGTTAGTGATTTATGGAAACAGTGATTCGGGATGAGGATAAGAAGAGAATGATAATTTTCATTCAAAAAATAACAAAAAATAACTTTAACTTTTACACGCATACATTGAAAAGGAAAAACAAAACAAAATTTTAATTGCAAGAACAAGCCCTATTGTGTAGAGCCGCGAGACTAGATTCTTGAAGTATACATGTTAGACGAGTGAAGAAGACAAATACTAGAGCCGTCGTGTTGGTTACTTGAAGTTGTTACGAGGAAGTTATTCTAACAACTACCACCAACAAGGCCTTAAAATGCACAAAGTTGCAAAAATGGGAGTAATGCAACTGTAAATCACTTTTGGTATTTTAGTTAAATTAATCATGATTGAAATGAAAGCTAATTTTCTTCTTTATAGATTAGTAAAACTCTCTTGGTAGACAAAGTTTCTCTTACCGACAATTGTAATTTTAGCAAATGTATATTTTAATAAGATGCTGACATTTTTTTTTGTTTCATGTTATAATTTATTTAATTGTACACTTTGTAGAAGTTATTCCACTAAGTTCTCTTTTTTTGAAAATGAATTCTCAAGTTCTCTTATTTGTAGGGGTTGAGATGTGGCACTCCCTGAGAGTGACACCTCACAAAGGGGCCACAGATGTCGGTGCTCCACGGATTACCAAAATTGCCTACTCTCCAAAGCTTCGCCTTGTTTATCTAGAAAACCTGGCTCACATAGCGTCAGTGCGGCCAGAGAACCCGTTAATCTAACTACCCACCCATAGCCATTACTGAGTCCCTTAGGGATGTTGCAAGATGTAGAGAACCTAACAATGGTGGGAAAGGCCTCATACCCAACTGCTTGGCGGACTAGGCGTGATGCCTTCCCGAGAAATGCTTCTGTCTTGGAGTGACTCATGGGTCATGATCCCTTGCGTTGCTGATAAAGAGCCCAGAGTGTCGGGGTATACAAACTAGCACACAATCACCCTAGTAGATATAGTGCTTCGGAGGAGTTGCCTATCCTGCCTATGAGTCCATTTGCAGAGCACTTGGAACATGCCAAGGTAGTGTCCTACAGTAAGCGCCTACTTGAAGGGTGAGGTAGTACTGTTCCAATGGAATTGTCCACCCGAGGGCTAGAAGTAACACTGTTCCGAAGGATTGGCCTACCCTTCACGCCGAGGCAGTGTCTCGAGGAGTTGCCTACCTGATGGGCCAAGGTAGTAGTTTAAAAGAGTTACCTTCCTAGCTGGAGAGGAGTCCTAGCTTGTGTCGGAGCACTCAAAGCTTCTTGACAGAGATATTGTCCCGAGGGAGTTGTATGTCCCATAACGAGTCATTGTGTGGAGCACTCGGAATGTCTCAAGGTAGTGTATTACAGAAGTCGCCTACCCGACAGATAGAGGTAGCGTCTCGCGGAAGTTACCTACTTGGCAGGAGGAAAGTCTTCATGCTGGAGCATTTGGAGTTCCATGGCAGAGATAATGTTCCGGATGAGTCACTTGTCCCCGCAATGAGTCCTTGTGCTGGAGCATTCAGAGGAGTCGCCTACTTAACGGGAGGGATAGTGTTTCGAAAGGCTCGCTTACCTAGTAGGAAAAGAGTTCTCATGTTGAAAAACTTGGAGCTCCCTAGCAAAGACAATTTCCTGAAGAACCGTCTATTCCCTTAATAAGTCCTTATGCCGGAGCACATGGAGCCCGCCGATATGTAGTGTCAAAGAGGAGTTGCCTACCGAACAAGCCGAGGCAGTGTCCCAGAGGAGTCGCCTACTCAGGAGATATTGCACATTCCATAAAGTGAAGCATGTTCCATAATCAAAGCGAGGTGCACATGGCTTGTTAAAGGGACAGACCAACACCGGGGACATGTAGTGTAACCTGGTGCCGGGGGCGTGACTGTATAGGCAGTGTGGCTGGTGGTGTACTGTGGTGGGGGCACGATCAATAAGTGTTATGTGGGAGCACATGTCACGATGACAAGGCATGTGCGTAGCCTAGGAAAGGAATGCCAGAGGCATGTATAGAAAGAGGGGAGCGCTCAGGCGTGGTCGGTTGTCTCAGTGCTAAGGCATGTACATGGTATGGATGTAGGGAGCCCCCAGTGGTGGGAACTCGGGGCTCTGATTGCAACACTATGTTCACCATATTGGTAGCGTGAATTTTGACTGTTAAAGAATTATTAATGTGTCGTGAGAGCGGGACTCAAGAACGATCAAAGTGCCTAGTTAGAACGGGCCAACAACAACTTGTTTATGCTCAAATGCGCTGGGGTACCATCTCGCCTGATGTTGACATGCAGAAACCGCTTTCTCAAGTTGGTTAATCGTTGTTCCTTATCTTTTTGGTTTCACACTCGATTCTCCATGATCATTCTTAAGAAACTACTGGCATCGGTCTTGTAAAAATCTCTTATTCTTTTTGCACGTCTCAACCTTGTAAAAGTTACACGTTTAAAAGTCAGCAAGGTGCAAGCATAAGAGTACTGGCAAGAGCTTCTTGTATATCAAAAACGGTTCAGGAGTCTTTAGAAAGGCCACTAATGGTTCTGAAAGGTATTTAGTAGATTCCTTGCCGCGGTAAAGAAAATAATGTTGATAATAGCCAGAACAATCATGTTTCTAGCCGTCTCTTCCCATTTAACCTCTCTCTCTTCCTTCTGTTTCTAGTCGTCTCCCATTAGTTTTCTCCTACCACCCCATTGTCACCTCACTGTCCCACTTCTCCTACTGTCGATGAGTCACCACCAAAGCCACAGCCATTGGAGAAGAGTGAAGGGACCAGATGGGTGAAGCTGTTGAATTATTTGTTTATTTCATGTGTCTTTTTAGTTGATCTTTGTTTTATTGGCTGCTAAATGTGGTTGAGCTTTAAAAATCATGTTGAATTCACAGTGAAACAACTCTTGTTCCCGGTGATGGTTACTTCCTTGGATTATTTTCGGCTTTTGAATCTCTGAAGAGGCTTTTTTTTTCTTATTGCTTTAGCCATATGTTTGTGACCGAGGCGAGGTGGTGGCTTAGCCAGATTTTTTTTCTAGTCTTAGCCGGAATTTTCACAACCGGGTTCGTAGTGGTTCAGTCGCTGGTTGACGATATCGGAAGTGGATCTCACTGCATAATCTGGAGAGTGGATCTTGAGAAGATTTTGTGGAGTCCTGGAAGTGGGTGTTTGACAAAAGAAGCTTCGGCAGAGGAGTTAGGCTACTTTTTTTTACTTTATAGGGAGGTTTTAGATTAGACTTTTTTATTTCAAATAAAATTAAAAACGTGAATTTTAGATCCATAAAGTTGAGTTTCTTGATGTTACTTGTATTGTTCTAATGAAAAAGTCAAGGAAAACAAAAGAAGCCTGCTCCTTCTCTTGCTGGTAGCTAAACAATTCCAGTTTATTGCTGAAGCTATTTTGGAGTAATGTTTAAGCATGGTTTTAGTACAATTAAGAGTTAGGCTCACATACTCGTATTTGTTTTAATTTCGATATGGTTGTAATGTTTTATTTGATCTTTTTAGAAAGTAGTCTAACTACTCGTGTAACAAAGAAGACGATTTTTTCTATGGTGCACCAGGAAAGTAGCTTTGTAACTTGGTTCGCATATAAATATCTCTTGGAGGCTAGGGTATCATCATAATGTTTGGTCACTCTTTTGCCTCCTAGACTAAAGAAAAAAAATACACCACTCTATTACATCGTCAAGAATAGAGAAGAGTAGTGAAGATCAATACCAAAGGGTACGTTTAGCTTCCGCATGTTTGCGTTCTTTCATCAACGTAATAAATTTTTTGGTAATCTATGACTTCCTTCGATTCCGGTGAGTTCAAAACTTTATTGTTCTTATGTTCATACTATTGTAAAATTCTAATGATCTTGATTATGAGGTCAAGATGAATGAAATAATTCTAACGTGTGGTATAAGAGCCATGTTAATCAATTGCATGAACATAAAACTTTTTTCTTTAAGATTCTTGGAATATTTGATGGATTATGTTTAATGTTAACGTAAGAATAAAAAATAAAAATAAAAAAATGGGGGCTGCTGCGCCGAAGGTTGTGTCGGTTGCCAAATTCTTAGGTTATGAATTTGGGCTGTGGCATTGGCCCAGCCGAAAGGCATGTGGCTGCCTGTTGGTGTTATGTTTTGGCCCAGCAAAAGGGCTATATGGATCATTAAATTTGGCCCAGAAAAAATTATGAACTTGGGCCTGTTACAATGGCCCAGATTATATAGGCTAGATATATATTTTTTGGGCTGAAAAAGTTGGCCTGAGGATATAGTTTCTAACTGTCCAATTGAATTTGGGCCTGTGGCAGCTGGCCCGACTGGCCTGATGGTGGCTGTGTTGAATAGGGCAGAGGAATTGGGCCGTAAAATGCCCGTTAAAGGGCCTGCTGTCTACCGTGAGATTGGGCTGAAAAGGCCAGAATTAAGCCTGTTTGGGCTGTGAATAGGCCAGAGAATTGGGCCTGTTAGGCCAGTTGGTATAGCCTATTTTGCCACTTAAAAGTGGGCCGGTAGCTTACTGATTGGGCCTGTTTTGGCCATTTAAAAAAATGGATTTTTGGTAGGACTTGTGTATTTTAATTGGGCCTTACAAAATAAAATTTGTAACGTCGCTTATGTTTTAATATTGGTTTATTTAGGGATACTGATGAATATAACGTGCCAATATTATTATAATTTCAAGAATTAGTCTAAAATTACGAGATTATGCTAAAACATTATGCTTCGTTTGACATATCTAGACTATGATAATGAACTTGAAATAATTAGTGGTTCTTACTTATTTTGGCAGTAAGCGGCCCAACGGAAGTTTATTATCGTTTATAAGTTGAGATAATGATAAACCACATCATGTTACACTTATTAATTAAAATATTAATCGGCCCAACAGAAGATTATATTTTAATTTTTAAGCGGAAAGAAATGAAATAATAAGTTGCATGGCTCAAATTATTTTCTGCCCAACGGTGATATAAGTGATATAATTTGTGCTCATGTTAGTTTTAATGATTTCCAATTGTTAAGGATGGAAAAACACTTGTATGTTAATAACCGGCCCAACGGAAGGTTATAAGTGATATGTAAATTTTTCCTTTTGAGAAAGGTTTTGTGTATTTACCTTTTTCATAAAAATAAATTGTTTATCCCTCAATTTATTTTATTATGTTAAATGATGAACTAACTGTTTTCATCATGTGGGTTTTCAGTATTAACGTGCATGATTATTGTTATTATTTAGCGTATAGTCCTGCTGCAATTACTGGCTATCTTTCCTCTATTGAATCATTGAGCGACACCAATTTTAGCAAATGGAAAGAGCAGATTAGCATAATTCTTGGAGTTATGGAATTGAATTATGCTTTACGGGTTGACGCTCATGCTGCCCTTATGGCTGAAAGCTCTACTGAGCAAAAGGTGGCTCATGAAAAGTGGGAGCGTTCCAACCGCATATTCCTAATGATTACGAAAGGCTCCATTACGACTGTTATTCGCGAAGCTGTTCCTGACTCGGATAATGCTAAGCTGTACCTTGCTCATATTGAAGAATAATTTCAGGGTCCTTCCGAGGCACATGTTACTACTCTCATTGCTAAAATGGTTACCCTCAAGTACAGTGGATCCAACAGTGTTCGTGAGCATATTTTACGGATGAATGATATGGCTTCTCAACTAAAAGGTTTGGACATGGAAATCTCTGAAGGTTTTCTTGTGCACTTTATTATGACTTTCTTCCTGCGTAGTTTGGTCTTTTTAAGATCAACTATAACACGCCAATGGAGAAGATAAAGATGAGCGAGTTGATTTTCATGTGTGTCCGAGAAGAAGAGAGGCTAAAGTCTGAACAACGTGATAGTGCTCGCATTGCCATAACTGGTCCATCTAAAGGAAAAGGAAAAGGAAAGAAATTTGGTAAAGGTAACGTGCAAGGGAATAATAGTGCTTCTGTAACCAAGACTGACAAGGCAAGCTCTTTTGGTACCAAGGGTTCTTTTGGTCCCAGTTGTCACTTTTGTAAAGATAAAGGACATATGAGGAAAGAATGTCATAAATTCAGAGAGTGGTTGAAAAAGAAAGGTAATTTATCTATTTGTGTTTGTTATGAGTCTTATACAATTGATGCTTCTTTAAATATATGGTGGGTTGAAACAGGTGCAACTGTGCACATAACTAATTCGTTGTATGGATTCCTTTCCACGAAGAAGTTAAACAAAGGGGACCGTAATTGGCTAGTAGGAAATGGAGAGAAAGCTCAAGTTAAAGCTGTAGGAACTCTCCGTTTAGTTTTGGAGAGTGGCTTCAATTTGGATTTAGTTGATACTGTTTATGTTCCTAGTATGACTAGAAACCTTATTTCTATTTCTAGACTTGACGCTTACGGATATTTGTTTAAGTTTGAGAATTAAGGCTTCTCTCTTTTCCTTTACTCTAGAGTTATTGGTTCTGATTTGTTGGAGGGAAACCTCAACAAATTACTTTTGAATGCTTCTTTTACTGAATCCTTAAAAACAATGAAAGTGAATGATGTAGTTGCTAAAACTTGTGGTAAGAGAAAAAGAGAATGAAAATTCCGCTAAATTGTGGCATGAACGTCTAGGTCACATATCACGAGGCAGAATGGAACGCCTCATTAAAGATGAAATTCTTCATTCTTTAGATTTCTCGAATTTTGACGCATGTATTGAATGTATTAAAGGAAAACTTGTAAAATGCAATAAACGTGGTGCCACTCGAAGTACGAGACTTTTAAAGATTATCCACACTGACATTTGTGGATCTTTCCCTACACCAGGTATTGGTGGTCATAGATATTTTATCACCTTTATTGATGACTATTCTCGTTATGGATATGTTTACCTCATTCATGAAAAAATTGACTCACTTGCCATGTTTAAGACATACAAGCCGAAGTTGAAAATCAAGTCGACCTAAAGATTAAAGTTGTAAGATTTGACAGAGGAAGGGAATATTATGAAAAATTCTCTGAAACGGGTCGTAACCCTAGTCCTTTTGCCTTGTATTTGGAAGGATGTGGCATCGTTGCTTAGTATATAATGCCAGGTACACCCCAACAGAATGGTGTAGCTGAACGGCGAAATCGTACCCTCATGGATATGGTACGAAGTATGATATGCCAAAGCACTTCACCATAATTTTTGTGGGTTGAAGCACTTAAAACAGCTGTGCATATTCTTAACAGGGTTCCCAGTAAGTCTGTGCCTAAAACACCTTTTGAATTGTGGACACAGAGGAAACCAAGTTTAGAATATTTTCATGTGTGGGGCTGTTTAGCTGAAGCAAAAGTTTACAATCCATATACTAAGAAACTCGATCCCAAGACCATAAGTTGTCATTTTATAGGTTACCCTGAAAGGTCTAAGGGTTTCAGATTTTACTGTCCATCACATACCATTAGAATTGTTGAAACTAGGCATGCAGTATTTTTTTAAGGTGCTGAGTATAGTGGGAGTAGTACACCAAGAATAATAAACCTTGAGAAAATTTAGGATCATGTTTCTATTCCTGTTATCCAAAAGGTTGGTGCGCCATTACTTCATATAGAGCATAATGATGCACCCGAGGTAGTACCTAATGATGTGCCCCTTATTATGGATCCTACTCCAATTCCTGCTAATGAGAAACCTCTTCGAAGGTCAGGACGAGAGAGACCAACAACCATCTCTGATGACTATATTGTGTACCTAGATGAGGCTGACTATAATCTAGGCATATGAAATGATCCTACGTCCTTTAAAGAAGCTATTATGAGCGATCAATCAACTCAATGGCTTGAGGCCATGAAAGATGAGTTAGAGTTAATTAAATAAATGAAGTTTGGGACCTTGTTGACTTGCCTGAAGGGGCCAAAGCTGTAGGCTGTAAATGGGTCTACAAAACTAAGCTAGATCCTAAAGGTAATGTCGAAAGATACAAGGCTAGACTCGTCACTAAATGTTTCACTCAAAGGAAGGGGATAGATTATAATGAAACATTTTCTCCTGTGTCAAAAAAAGATTCCTTCCGAATAGTCATGGCTTTAGTGGCTCATTATGATTTAGAGCTACATCAAATGGATGTAAAAACTGCATTTCTTAATGGTGACTTGCATGAAAATTTCTATATGATGCAGCCAGAAGGATTTATGGTTAAAGGCAAGGAACATATGAAATGTTTGTTGAAGAAATCCATATACGAATTAAAGCAAGCCTCTAGACAATGGTATCTTAAGTTCCAAGATGTGATTAGTAAATTTGGCTTTAAAGAAAATGCAGTGAACCAATGTATATACCTAAAGATCAGTGGGAGTAAGATTATCTTTCTAGTTTTGTATGTAGATGATATCTTACTTGCTAGTAGTGATATGCATATGTTATATGAGACCAAAAATTTTCTGTCTAAGAATTTTGATATGAAAGATCTTGGAGAGGCCTCTTATGTTATAGGCATTGAGATTCACCGAGATATGTCTCATGGACTATTGGGATTGTTCAAAGAGCCTATATTGAAAAAGTTCTGAAAAGGTTCAATATGCATAATTGTGTTCCCATTGTTGCCCCTGTTGTTAAGGGTGAAAATTTTAGTTTGCTACAATGTCCTAAGAACCAAGTGGAGCAAGACGAAATTGAGCGTATTCCCTACGCATCAGTAGTAGGGAGTCTCATGTATGCTCAAGTCTGTACTCGCCCAGATATAGCGTATGTTGTTGGCATGCTTGGACGTTACCAAATAAACCCAGGAATTGGTCACTGGAAAGCAGCCAAGAAAGTCATGCGCTACTTACATGGTACCAAGGATTTCATGCTTACCTATAAGAAGTCAGGTAATCTTGAGGTTATTGGTTATTCTAATTCTAATTATGCAGTGTGTGTAGACACCTTTAAGATTATTGATTAAGTACCTCGTTGTGAGAGATATAATTCAGAATCACATATTGTCTATTCAGCATATCAGTACGACCGCTATGTTAGCGAATTCCATGGCGAAAGGCTTACCACCCAGTCTCTTTAGAGAACATGTTGCTAGCATGGGTTTGGTTGATAGGTTTTACTTTTTTTATGTTGGGATTTTGATTTGAGACATTTATTTCCGTGATCACCTTATGTTATGGATTCTGGATATTATGATTATGGTTTGTTACTTCTCATTAAAAGTGCACGTTTGAAGTATTCTGAAACAAACACTCATGTGATCACATGAACTCGTTCATATTGTTATTTATTATGGAACGATGTAGTTCATGTCTATTAATCTGTTTGACTGTCATATTTGGCAAAAGTTCTGAGATTATAACCGGAGAATGGTGCTGTGGCATTGAGAGGCATGGATACCATCTTCGATTCATTTTAGTATTTTTGTTAAATTTGGCCTAACTTACGCGATGTTTTGTTCAATTTCGTTCTGTCAAAACTTATGACATTAACCTTTTTGTATAACCCTTGGCCAATTGGGAGAATGTTGGAATTGATCGGTCCAATCCAATTAAGTGGCCTAACGGGTTTTACTAATGTTAACTATTTATTTGACTTGGACATTAATTAATTAAATCGGCTAAATAACATTATGAGCCTATTTAATTTAGCATCCAATACACTAATGATTTATAGTGTATAAAAGGCTTATAGACCATAATCTCTTAACTTTGATGGACGGTTGAGATTTGGCAGGCTTTAAGGTTGATCCAACTACTCTATCTATATAAATATCTCTTTTTCTTGGAGGCTAGGGCATCATCATAATGTTTGTCACTCTTTTGCCTCCTAAACTAAAGAAAACAAATATACCACTATATTCCATTACGAAGACTAGAGAAGAGTAGTGAAGATCAATACCAAAGGGTACGTGTTTGCTTCCCGCATGTTCTTTCATCATCGGAATAAAGCTTTTGGTAATTTATGGCTTCCTTCGATTCCGGTGAGTTCAAAACCCTATTGTTCTTATGTTTATGCTAAAGATTCTAATGATCTTGATTATGGGGTCAAGATGAATAAAATAATTCTAACAACCGTATGTAACTTATGAATCATAAGATAATCCCGTTGGACACCAAAGAGCCTCATAAATGTTACGTGTTACGTGAATTGATTGATTGGTACTACATCGACTTAATGCACACGACTCCAGAATGTTGGACAAGTTGATCTCTGCTTTCGAATGTTCATCTCAAAGTTAGAATCGCCCATGTTACCAGATTCCTGTGTTACAACCTATAATACAATATTGAAATAAGGGCTAATTACACCTATGTCCCTGAGGTTTGGGGGTAATTACACGCGAGGACACAAAGTTTTAAAATGTAACACTTATGTCCATTGACAAACGAAATACAAAAATACTTAACGGTTCTGACAAAAAGACCAAGTTGCCCCTAAATAAAAGTTGAAATCCTGATTTGCCCCTGGGACCACATGAAACCCTAATTTTCATTGTCTTCCCCCCCCCTTTCGCCTGTGCCTCCCTGTCGCCTGTCGCCTGTGCCTCCCCTACCCCTTCCCCTTCCCCGTCGCCCCCACCATACCCCTTCCCTGTCGCCCCCACCCTACCCCTTCCCCTTCCCCGTCGCCCCCACCCTCCCCCTTCCCGTTTCCCGTCGCCGGCGTCACCTTCACTGGTCGATCGAAAGGAGCACCGGAGTTAATCGCCGGCTGCAGTGGTGTAGCAGCACGGTGGCTGCGGCGGTTGCAGTGGTGTAGCAGCACGGTGGGTTCGGCGCGATGCTCACAGAGGCTCGATGAAGCATCTTCCTCCCCCTTCCCCATCTGCGCCGCAACCCATCTTCCTCCCCCATCCCCGGCGCTGCACCCCGACCTTCATCTCCCATCCCCGGCGCTGCACCCCGACCTTCAGCGGTTGAATTGAATTGAAGATTGAAGATTGAATTGAATTACAGATTGAGTTGAAGATTGAATTGAATTGCAGATTGAATTGAAGATTGAATTGAAGCCCTAATTGGTTTTGAAAATTAGGGTTTGTAAATTAGGGTTTTGAAACCCTAATTGGTAGATTGAAATTTTAAAATATTATGTATATAAAGTACAAGGGGTAGTATCGTCATTTTAAAAATACGTATCGATGACATTATAAAAAAGTACACTTTTTGGGCGGAACCCTGACAGATGGATACGGGTGATACATTTGAAACATTTTTTGTCACGAAATGTTACATTTTGAAACTGTGTCATTGACTGTAATTATCCCCTAACCTCAGGGACATAGGTGCAATTAGCCCTTGAAATAAAGATGAAGGAAAGTTTAGTAAGCATATTCACAGGTCAACAACGAGAACAAAGACGCTGAGTTTTGTGTAGGTGTCCAATTTCAAACCTAGAACACCCTAAATTGGAATGGGCAGTTTATTTGACCAGCTAGTATCAAGTTTAATTAATAGAGATGGTTTGCTCTTTGAAATCATTTGATTTTTGGTAGGATCCTAATCTATAAGGGTCATCGTCTAGTTAGTGCGGTCTGTTGAGCCAGACAGTCTGATGTGGCCAAAAGAACATTATTAGGCAATTGCAAGAAGCAAAATTGTGACGTGTAGCATTGTTCACGTTGTAATTACTGAACCTAACATTAGCTTGATATGATTTACCGTTCCTAAGTCATGAGTTGATAGCAGATTATGAATCCTACATCGCTGGAACTTAATGATAACTGCAACATACATAAGCCTTCTCTTGGATAATTGATGCGAGGGCTTGTTTATTTCACTCAATTATTCTTCAAATACAACAATTCGCCTCTATTTATAGTAGAGGATGAATTTTCTAAAACCTACTTTCTAGATACAGATATTTTCTTACAACTATCTAGAATCTAGATATTTTAGATGGATATTTGCTTACAACATTCTAGAGATAGAGATAGATATTTATCTTTAAAATTTTCTAGATTACTCTTCTAACATCCCCCCTTAATCTTGAAAAATCATAAACTCCAAGCTGGTCTCTAAACTGCATGAACTTCTCTATCGGAATTGGCTTGGTGAATATGTCAGCGAGCTGATCTTCTGTCTTGCAAGATTGTAGTTCGATTTCACCTTTCTCGACTAACTCTCGAATAAAATGATGGCGCAACTCGATGTGCTTTGTGCGGCTATGAAATACTAAATTCTTAGCCAAGGATATAGCTGACATGTTATCACAATAAATTATAGTAGGAAATTCTGATCCGTGCTTTAAGTCTTTTAGTATTCTCCTAAGCCATACCGCTTCACATGCTGCATTAGTGGCTGATATGTATTTGGATTCGCAGATGATAGTGACACTGTTATCTGTTTTTTCGAAGACCATGAAATAACCTTAGATCCCATGTAGAAAACGTACCCACTTGTGCTCTTCCTGTTATCTAGGCTTCTTGCCCAATCACTGTTTGTGAATCCAATAAGATTGTTGTCCTTCTTTGTCTCATATAAGATGCCAAAATTCTGAGTACCTTTGATATACCTTAGTATCGTTTTAGCTGCAGCAAAATGTAACTTGCTTGGCTCGCTCATGAATTCTGGAAACAATGTCGACTGAGAGCACAATATCCAGCCTTGTGTTTGTAAGATAGATTAACGATCCAACAAGTCTTCGATAGATAGACTCATCCACTTTTTCTTTTCCATCATTCTTTGCGAGTTGATCACTCGGTGCCATTGGAGTAGCTAAAGGCTTACAAGATGACATATTAAATTTCCTTAACGACTCACCAGCGTATTTTCCTTGAGAAAAAATATATTTGGCCAAGCTTTTGCTTTACTTGCATGCCAAGAAAGTATCGCAGAAGGCCAAGATCAGTCATTTCATATTCTTGCATCATAGTCTTCTTAAAATTCTCGACGATCTTCGAATTGGTGCCGGTAAATATAACGTCATCAACGTTAATGCATAAAATGAGAAAGTCGTGATTACCTTGCATTTTCACATAAAGTGATGATTCATTTGGGCTCTTGACAAATCCTTGTTGAAGCAAGTACTTATCAATCTTGATGTTCCAAGCACGTGGCGCCTGCTTTAATCCATGTAAGGCTTTACTTAGCCAATAGACCTTGTCTTCCTGTCCCTTGACGATATAACCTTGCGGTTGCTCGACATAGACCTCTTCTTCAATTTCACCATTTAGAAACGCTGATTTGACACCCAATTGATAAACCAACAGTTTTAGTTGAGCTGTAAGGGCAAGGACAGTCCTTATTGTCTCCATATGAACCACATGCGCAAAGGTTTCTCGAAAGTCAATTCTCGGCTGCTGAGAGTATCCTTTGGCCACTAAATGAGCCTTGTATTTTTCCATCGATCCATCTTCATTATGCTTGACTTTGTAGACCTATTTGAGTCCAACAATTTATTTATCCTTGGGCTTATCAACCAATTCCCAAGTTTGATTTTTCTCAATCATTTTCATCTCCTCGTTCAGTCGTTCATAGCCTCAATCCATACTTTCTCATTTGCAGCTTCTTCGAATTTTTGGGGTTCACATGCAAAGAGTGCAACATCATAGCTTTCATAGATTTCTTGCATCGACCGCATCTTTTTAGGATGAGATAAGGCTAAAGAGGGAGAAAATGATGTGCTTGGGCCGGAAGTTGTTCTTGGGCTTGTTCGTGGTGGTGAGCTTGGGCACGCTTCACTTCCTCTTGACATAATTTCTTCATCCAATAGTTGTTGCCCTTGAGGCGCACTGTCGCTCCATTTCCATACTTCCGTTTCATTAAAAATCACATCTCTTAATATAACTAACTGCTTAAAGTTGGGCTTGTATAAACGATAGCCATTTGATTCATCATTGTATCCAATAAAGATACATTTCTCTCCCTTTTCGTCTGACTTTTCTCTGTTTTCTTTTGGGATGTGGGCATAAGCAATACTCCCAAAGAATTTAAAATGCTCGGCTTTTGGTTTTCTCTTAAACTAAGCTTCATAAGGAGTATTGTCACGACCCGAACCCACGGGTAGGCCCGCGAGCTTGGCACGTGACCGGCCGCAGACTCAATAGACTCCAATTTAGGGCTCTGCAAGGCCTTACTCGCTAAAACCAATATATGTTGCAGCGGATATTAAAACTTCTACAAAACTCTAATTACATTTTATATTTTTGCATTTGAATACATCACTTATACTAAAACTCTTCATAACTCCAATTGTCAACAACTAAGGCTAAACCAACAATCTAAAAGTTTACGACTCATTCAATGTAGTTTCTGTAGCTCTGTGCCAAATTGTCCCTTCCTATGCTCCTCACCATCACCTTACTTTCAAACTTGAAATGGCAAGTAAGGGATGAGCTTCCACGTACTCAGTAAGTAACCAATGATTCAACTAGGTGGACCATAGCATGTTAGAAAATAACTCACTTTATATTGTAGCATCATTAAGATATCTAAAAATCATAGAATAAGTAATCATCGGATAAAATGTAATACAGTACATGGAACAAAACTGAAGAATAAAATTGTTAGCACAAAACCTCATGACAAACAGTTTCATCCCATCATCAGCTCAAAAGATATGCTGCGGTCAGCGTACATGCCCCACTGACTAGGGCCTGGAATCCCTCCTACATCTGGGATAAATAATTTTGTGGACGCAAGGGCGAACCACGAGCAACAGTACTGTGCATCAATGTACAAGCCCCGTTAACCAGGGTCCGAAATCTAACTTTCCCCAGTGGATATGAGGCACAACAATCGAATAAACAAAAACTACCTTTTGGTTCATCGTAACTTATCTTGGTTATACCTATAGGCCCGCTGAGGATCCCAATTCTCATGACACGGCGGCACATTCAACAGTCAACTTTTCAACGCTCGCATGCCGGTCAAAGCGTCACATAATCAAGTCACATGCATTTTCCCTTTGTGAAGCAACCTTAGTGTGCCTTCCCCCTTAAGGGGGTCGGCCACCTTGGGGGGGTCGGCCACCTACCTTGACGACCGACTACTATCGTTCACGGTCGTGCACCATAGTCACGATGACCGTCGCTCGCCGCCGCCCTCCGTCGTCGCAACAACCGTCGCTCGTCGCCGCGCTCCGTCTTCGCGACGACAGTCGCTCGTTGCCCGCTCGCCATCTCTGAGACCTTTGTCGCCCGCGTCCATGTGACAGCTCTACGACTCCCGTCGCTTGCGCGCCATCTCTGCGACCTTCGTCGCCCGCGTTTGCGAGACAGCTCAGCGACTCCCGTCGCCCGCGCACCATCTCCGCGACCTTCGTCGCCCACGTCCGCGCAATAACTCCCCAACTCCCGTCGCCCGCGCGTCGTCTTTGCGACAACCGTCACTCACGGCCATGCATTATCATCAGGGTACCGTCTTCGCAACGACTATCAACTACACGCTCTTTAGTACTCGTCGCCGCGCCACTTTTATAACATGCCCCGGCACCAGGTATTGTCTCGTACTGTAGGCACCGCGCCCATGCACCACAATCATGTTATGTGCTTTCCAGGAGGGTTCCGCTAGTAGTGCTCCGGCACGAGGACCACTCGTAGCGAGATGGACTCACAACCTTAAAGTCATCACCGCCAAGGAATGGGGTCGCAACCTTAAAGCCATCGCCGTCACAATCACGAGGGACTTCGGCACGAGGACCCCTCGCAGCGGGATGGACTCACAACCTTAAAGTCATCGCCGCCACTGGATGGGCTCATAACCTTAAAGCCATCGCCGTCACAATCACGAGGGACTTCGGCACGAGGACCCCTCGCAGCGGGATGGACTCACAACCTTAAAGTCATCGTCGCCACGGGATGGGCTACCGTCACAATCACGGGGGGCTCCGGCACGAGGACCCCTCGCAGCCGGATAAACTCACAACCTTAAAGTCATCGCTGCCACGGGATGGGCTCACAACCTTAAAGCCATCGCCGTCACAATCACGGGGGGCTCCAGCACGAGGACCCCTCGCCACGGACTCGAAGCACTGAGTTGCGAGCATGTCCAATCATGTTACCATTGATTGTAAACGCCACTAGAGCAATGACCCCCGGGTCACTCCGGGATGGGAGCAGGTCCTCGGAGGGCATCGCGCCTAGTCTACCTGGCAGTTGGCTACAAGGGCAACCCTCGCTGCTGTTAGGATTTTTGCGCGTCTCTTGACGCACCTTGTGGGATTCAGTAAGGGTTGGGACCGGTGGCTGGGGCAACGGGCTACTCTGATCATGCTACCACGGTGTGGTCAGTTTCCTTAGACAGGCACATAGATGCTGCAAGGGTAGGGCAACACGAACTCGGGGACCGGTAATCCAACGGAGAATCGGTACTTTGGAACCCCCTGGTGACGTGTCACTCCCAGGGGACGACACATGCACATTTTTGCTTATAAATAGTGGACTTTGGAGCTCATTAAAGGGATCTATCTCATTTTGACATTTTTAATTTCTCTCTCTAAAAAACCTATTCTCTCTTGAATTCTAGTGAGAGAAACACATTTGAACTCCTGACATTGGACCCTTGACGCTGCACCCCTGACTTGGACTGTCGAATGCCGGCCCTGTTCGTCGTTGCCCTACCTGCGTGGCGCTTCTAGCCCTCGCGACCTGTCGGGGGAGCCTTGCTCTCAGCTCTTATTCCGTCCTTGCTGTCTCTCACTTTGTACACTTGAAAGCTGACTCAGACTGCAGTCTTTGTGGCACCTCCACATATATACGAACCCGCTTTCCTTGGCATCATACCTGATCTTCATGCTTCCTAAGTGAGCCTCTGCTATGTTTTGCTTTGAATATGTTTTCCATTATCCTAAATGAAGTATGCAACAGATATAAGTTCGTTATAGTACTGTTACATATGTTGTTTCGTTATCAAGTACAAAAGACATTTCTAAGTTAATCCGCAGTGATGGCTTGATGAATACAGCTGCAGAAAATAGAAGAATTAGAACTTGATTTTCTTTGCCTGATAAAAAATTCTGTTTTTTCCCCTCGCTTCGCTGAGAGCGATCAGTTCACAGTGGCTTTTTGCCATGAATATTAGTCATTTGTTGATTTATTTGATGAAAACGTTCACCGAAGAGTGGCAACCTGCTTCATAGAATGCGGAAGGCATATGACACTGCTTAATCACTGATGCCTACCATGTCCACCGAATGTAGGTTCTAATTGCATGTAACTAGACATCTTGTACAGTAATACTTTGACGAGAAATATCAAGGAAAGCCTCCACCCTGAGGCCCCGTGTCTTTTTTGCTGATGTTGCGGAGCAATCTAATCCATTACAACCTTACTCCGAGCCAATGTGCAGCTTTCTTCGTTAGAGCTTCTCGGGTTATAGGCCTTAAATGTCTCTCACATGGCCTGCAGCATTGTAATCTCTTATGACGTCTTAAAAATGTTGCATGGTTGGTTAATTTTGAGTGACTTGTTTTTTTGTTGGCTTTTCTTTAGTTGGAAATACTTGAGCTGCTTTTGAAGGCTTGTGACACTGTGGAGAACTATGTTAAAAACGTTAGAACAATTTAAAGCCTGCTTTAGAAGTCTATAAATTCTATTATTCATCTATAGGGTTGCCTTCACACCCAAGTGCTCAAGTTTCAGAGGTTACACATGATAAGATTCTCCATTATCGAATGCTTTTTTAGTGGAGCTTATATACTGATATGATACACGTACAACATAACCAATGAGAATTCTTTTTTGTATCACTTCTCTTTATACTCTCTCAGCAAAACATCATCGTTAACAATGAACACATTAACCTTCGTCGAATTCATCAAATGTATCATCCCCGCAGGCCTTATTTGTTTCAACGTAATTATATTGTTGAGCCTAGAGTGTTTTTCCTCAAAATGAGCAAGTTTTTCTTTTTAACAGGTTGTCATGGATGTGAATGCAAATGGACGTAGAGATGCCAGACTTGGGAGTTACCATTGATGATGTGCAAGATCTTGATAATTTTGTAACTGCATGAGATTTGTCTAGTGTTTGAACAAACTGCAACAATTTGAAGTTGTATGATAGTCTATGATGTTTTTTTAAACTGGATGTATTAGATTTCTTGAATTGTGAATCATGGATCCTGAAAATGTTGTTAATGCTTTCATGAATGTGATTTATCTTCTACTTTAATCTTGAATTTTGTGTAGGTTCCGTTTTATATAAATTGCAAAAAAAATAAAAAATTGGATACTTATGGAGGCAGTTGGTGGCGCATGAATTTTTTTTCTAAAAAAGCCTATAGCAGCTGTCAAAGTCGTTGCCATAAATAATTTAATTAATTTTTTAAATTAAAAGATATTTAGCTACGGCGGCGCCCAATGACCGCCGGCTTAGATAGCCACCGCCGGTAAAAAGAGCATTAGGGTTGGATTAGGGGCCAGCAATGGCGACGTTTGGCCGTCGGTATAGACTCATTCGACCGCCGACATATGTCTACCGCAATGCGACTAAAGGCGACACTCTTGTGGCGCTGGCTAAACCTATGCCGGTGGTTTTTTTGCTTATGCCGGCGTTTCCTGGCTACCGGAGTAGGGGTTTTTTCTTGTAGTTTGTTGCTAGTCATGTGGTTTGAGCACCCACTATCAAGATACCAAATATCATGTGATTCATGTTGAGTGTTCAAGAAAGAGTAGAAAAAATTGATCAATAGAATCATATTTCTCCGAAAATTTTACTTCTCTTTGCCGGTAAAAACAATCATTTTCAAAATGATTAGGCCATTTGCACCTCGTGCATATGTACTGGCAATTTCTGATGTCATGATTACCTTTCATGCACAGTCTTTTTTCAAAATGATTAGGCCATTTGCACCTCGTGCATCTGTACCTGCAATTTCTGATGTCATGATTACCTTTCATGCACAAATGACAATAAAGGCTAGATTTAACATTTCCTCTGTCAGTCCCTGATTTTTATATTTTCCTCTCCCATGTCCATGATTATTAAAGGCTCCCCTTTTATGCTAAAATTTTTGCCCATGACTTTCATTTCTTCTCTTTTCCCCATCCATTTTTGGGTATACTTAGCTTTGATTGGAAGGCTTGCTCTAGAGGCTGCTCAAATCTATGCATCCTCTCCTCATGAGCTTGGAGAGAACCCATTAACTCTACTAATGTGAGTTCATTAAGATTTTTAGATTATTCTATAGTAGCTACTGCATGATCAAATTTCATCGAAAGGCTTCTTAAGACTTATTGAATGATTTTCTTATCTTCAATTGTATCTCCATAACTTCTAATCTGATTAATTATATTAGAGACACGAGAATATCAAAATCCTTCCATAAAGACTGAAGTTTGATAGAGATTAGCTTGTCGGAGCCCTTAAACTCAATTTGCAGAATATCTCAAACTTCCTTTGTCACCGTCGCCGCCATGATTCTCGGAAAAATGGTTTTGCTAACTTCTTGCTGAATGTAGTGCAAAGCCTTGGCATCCTTCATCTGATTTTCATAATATTAATTGTTTCTTCTTGTTCTTGCTCCATGTCGCAAACGCAGCGGAATCAGTGGGTTGTTCGTACCCATTTTGTACGAAACTCCATAGCCCTTGTGAAATGAACATTTGAATGCTCCAAAAATCACAGGACTCTCTCTCAAAGATAGGCACTGCGGCTTGGGTATAATTAAATTGGGTTAAATTTGATGATGATTGACTAGTGGAGGCCATGGGCATGGCTATGTAATTGTTTTAACAGTTGGTACTTAAGGAGATTTTGTTGTAAAATGGATTTTGGTTGATTTGGGGATTTCGGCAGTTAGGTTGAAGTGATTTAGATAAAGAAGATGAGGAGTTGGCAAGTGGGTTTGATTTTTGTAGAAGTGGAACAAGGAGATGAAGGGCACGTATGGCTGTAGAAGGAAAAACAAATGGGTTTGGGACTTGGGAGAAGAGGACGAATTACACTTACAATAAAACAGTGGGCAGCTTCTTCCCTATGGACCACTCTTAAATGGACAACCTGGGCTCTTCACACCACTCTTGGATAATTGATGCAAGGGCTTGTTTATTTCACTCAATTATTCTTCAAGTACAATAAAGCAGAGTAACTGAAAAGCACGCAATGGCAAGAGAACCATGGGAGAACAAAAGACCAACAGGCAGTATGAAGGATCAGAGTAAAGCAGAGTAACTGAAAAGGTAGGAGTACTGAAGAAAAACTTTGTGGTCTAATTAGGCCCGATCTGGGTCTCTTAGGAGGTTGGAGATTTCCTTCCAGATCCGACAGAGAACAAAAGGTGAGTGTTTTGCTGTGTACAACTTGCTAAAGGAGACACTTGACTGACCCTAATTATGTCGAACGAAAAGTAGCTCTTGTCCAAATTGTTCGATAAGCGTCAACATTCTCTACATGGATTTCACAAAATTAAGCATCCCAGTTGCGCAAATTACAGCTATATCTAGCAGTTGACGTGATTAGAACATGGTTTGCTACAACGTTAAGAGAATTTGTAGGGCATCGAATTTCACTAATCGATCTTCTCCACATTACTAATGCGATTTGGTAAATGTTCATCAATAGTAGTTGTACAACAGTATCTATTCATTTCTCATATCATGTAGAATACTAGATTACATAAAAGCTTAGAAAGACAACTTCAACACTAAGCAGCAGCAAGAAGATTTGAATTCCTCTTAAGAGATGAGGATGAAGCAAAGCCAAAGATCTTATTTCATCATAAGGAGTACGTTCAAGAGAAGGCCTATTAAATTGGGACTGTCCTACTAGAGTCATGACCACCCTGTGTCCTTAGCTCTGATCCCGTTTCATCCTCACCTTCATTTTCGCGAGACATTTCCTCCAAGGATTTTCCGTTCGATTCAGGCACTAAGAAGGTGAAAAGTATCCCTAGGAAATTTACCACGCCGAGAACTAAGAGGGAATTCCTCACCCCAATACCGGGTGGATACCCTTTATCTGTCTTTGTTCTGTCCTTGCTCTGAGCTGCATACAAGAACCCAAACGACCCTACGATTGCTCCAGCCTTGCCAGCAGCTGCAGATATACCGTGACATGTTGACCGTAGCCTGGCTGGGAAAATCTCAGCTGGAACGACGAATGTCGTGGCATTTGGACCGAAGTTTGCAAAGAAGAAAGTAAGCGAGTACATGATCACGAATCCAATCCGGTTGTCCTTATGAGTCCAATGATTGTATGGGATTGCCAAGGCAAACATGAACACGGTCATGAAGAAAAAGCCCATCAGCTGAATGGCGAATCTCCCAATTTTGTCAATAAAAAAGACAGTGAACCAGTATCCAGGCACGGTGCTGCAAAGCGCGATCAGAGTTTGAGCCCTGGCAATCTTGGAAACCTCCTGAATCGCGCTCATTTTACTGGCCGCAGGAATCCAACCAATCGCGCTAAAGATGTCCTTTTGGAAAAGATTCTGGCTGTAGAAGGCTATGTCCAGTAAGAACCATGTAGAAGTTGTTCCAAGCAAGTGAAGTCCGTGGCGACGAAGGAATTCCCTGGAAAACAATCCAAAAGAATTCTTTGAATCCCGAGTTTCAACTTTCTCCTGTTCAGCTTCTACTTCAACTTGTAGCACTCTTGACATGTCAGCAGCTGCCTGTTTAGCATTCTTGGCGACTAAGGCGGTATAACGGGCGGTCTCGGGCATTTTCATCCGCCAGTAGTAAGTCATCAGGGCTGGAATAGCACCAAACATGAGGATTATACGCCACACATAGTCGGCTTGTTGGGGCGTAGAGGCAAGCGCATCGGTTGCATAAGCCGGGGCGGGGAAGGCAGACTTGAATGCGGCAGAAACAACGATGGCCACCATTCCTCCAGTTAGAATACCGAAACCCTGCATTGCAAACACGGCCGCGATAAACGCTCCGCGAGTTTTCTTGTTGGCGTACTCGGACATTATGGTGGCGGATAACGGGTAGTCACCACCGATGCCAAAGCCTAGCCAGAAGCGAAAGAAGCAAAGCGTCGTCATGACCGATTTGGATTCATGCCCAAATGAAAGGCCGGAGGCAATCGAGCAAATAACCATGCACATGAGCGTCATGCCGTAAACCCGTTTTCGGCCCATTTTGTCACCGAGCCACCCGAAAAAGAGCTGGCCAGTAAGTGTACCGCAGAATGCCACACCATTGACCGCGGCCGAGACATTTGGTGGCAGAGTGCCTGGCTTGCCATCACCAGGGTTGTGGTAGTAAATGCGGCCGAGCAATTTGGTGACCAGAGAAATGCAGAAGAGATCATAGGCATCGGTGAAGAATCCCATACCAGCAATGACAATTGCAGTGAAGTGGTACCATTGTGTTTTGGCCACATCAAGTGCATTAAGCACCTGCAATTGCTCTTTAGCCATGACTACTTCTTGTCTGTCTTAATATCCAACTATACTCCCTCTAGCTGCTATAAATCCTGGCCAAACACACCATAAGGAAGAGAGAATCAGGTGTGTGTAGTGACTAACGTACAAGAAGATATGAATTGATAAATGAGGGGTGGTTGGTTTTTCCCATTTGAATTATTTCTTTGTTGCAATCTACTTGTTTGCAACGCAGAAGTCAAGGGAGAAGTTAGGCAATTCAAAAGCAGACAAAAAGGACGCCAGTTGTTCAACAGTTTGAACTTTCTCGTGCAGGCAAAGCATTTGTCAATGGTGGCGACCGAAGCAGTGTGACCTTTACGACTATATGATGTCTTGGACACATAAATAATACAATACTAGTGTGGATCCGTTGAGATTCTTCCTTGGCTTATTCGTGTTTAATGTGGACTTGTTCAAGTTTATTTCTTGAGTCGTTGGCACTATTGAGCACAACTTCTTGTAAGGTTGTCAATGTTTTTTTTTGGCATCAAATTCTCCAGCTTTCCTTCCTTTGTTCCCTACTAAGTTATATTCAGTAATAATACGACTTTTTACCGTTTCTAACATCGCGTAAATATTGAAATCTTTTTTTAAAAAAATAGCATGTATAAATCATTGAAGCGTAGACGATCTCATGTGTGAGAACGTCTTTGGATAGCGACACATGATTTTTGAAAGATGAATTATAGAGTTCCACTATGCACCTTGAATTCTTCATACTATGAAAGTGACAAGAAAATAAATTAACACTTTAAAAAAGACAGTAAAAACTAGTCAAAAAAATTGTTTACCTAATCAACTCCTTTAAGATCTGGAGGGAAATACTAGTTACTAAGAGCCACCAGCCCTATCACTTGTGTCTTGTGACAACCGAAGGTGGTGACAAAAGGAGTAAAAACTGTCGCAGGTGGTGACAAAAGGAGTGACCTTAAAGACAATGACGTGTCAGTATGAAATCATGAAAAGAAGGTACAGCTGCTAGAGCTATTAAAAAGACAACAGATTCATAGAGATTCTTCCTGATTATATTAGTTTTCTAAAATGGTTTATGTTGAACAAATTTTTTTTCAAGATTAGAATTTTCTCATGTACAATACCTCTATTGTGATATATAAATAAATGCTGCTAATAGTAGTATTTTAGTGGCAAAATTTTTTTTACTATAAATTTTAACAACAAAAGTAAAAAACTTTAAATAATAATCTTCTATCCTACAAATAAAATAACACAAAGATTAAAATATATGATAACACAAAGATTAAAATATATGATAACACAAATACTGTGCAACAAAAGAGCTTTCCTCTCGCGATTGCACGTCTGGCCCTTTTATTCAGAAGCACTTTTAAGGTTGTAAAAGGCATGTTTTGCATCAAAAAGTGAGTATTTTTTTTAAGAAAAAATTTGGCTGTTATTCTGGTTGAAGAAATATTTCTTCTATCTTCTATGTAGCGACAATCAAGCGTCTTTAAATGTTTATAGCTATATATATTTAGTGACGTTAAAAAAGTACTGCTACTAATTGTCACTGAAAGTGTTAAAAGTAAAGCTATTAAAAATATTTAACGACTATTAATTATTACTATACACGGAAGAATAATTCGAATATGAGTCAAAATTTGTTCACTTGTCTGTGCAGTAGAACTGGAGGAGGACTTTTAGAAGAGACCGTGGGTCATGTACATCCGTGGAAGTAATGCAAGACGAACAGTAGGGTACATCATGTGTGCGTAGAGGAGTAAGAAAGCTTGAGGAAGCTTCATACGAGTCAGTCTTACTTAACATTTGAAATCAAAGGTAGCTTTGAAAGTATACCACCTAGAAACCATAAAGTCTCCGCTCATTAATAAAGGAGAAAAACGTCCATTATGGCTTGCTGACTCCCGTGAGCATCTCGAAGCTATTTTAACCTTACAGTTCAAACTACATCTTCAAGGCGGAATATGTGGAGAAACAGAGCCACAGATTTGGGACACGACTTTTCTGGGGAAAGGTTGGAATTACATAGGCACGTATCGCAAGTTTCAAAGCATCTCTTGCAAAGATCACTGCACTATTTAGTCACAGATGTAGACTAATTAAGTGTGGAGATAAGAAAGGCTAACCGATGCCTTTGCTCGATGTACTTTTTAGTGACAGACACACCGGGTTCATGAACCATATGCGTAACAATTAAAGGGGGGTTACAACCACTCGATGCAGCAAGTACCTAAACCTGGTGCACGGGTCTCATTTTCCAGTTTCTAGTTTTAACTGCGACAGGCTAGCTGGGGACCTTTCATTATTTGTTCCATTTCCTTTCCTTTAGAAGTACAAACGGAGCACCAGAAGCCATCTATTGCATTACAGCTTTATCCTTTCACACGTTCCACACAAGTAGATCACAGAGGGACAAACAGATTGTATGACGGATACCTACAGTTCCCTCGGTTCACATGTACACGAGAGAACAACCACATTCCTATAACAGGGAAAAGGAAGAGAAACACAAGGAAAGATCTTACAACAAGTAACCAGTCTCACCTGAAAATTAAAGCTCTTCAACAAAGTTCCATAGATTGAAACCGCAGAGAGACCAGTCTGGGAGGAACAGCCGCTAGCAGAAGATGAGTTTCTCTCTGAGGTGAGGAGTTTTCAAGTAAAGGTGAAGACTGAGGTCGTACGAATAAGGGTGAGAGAGGGAGAGAGGCTTGCTGTGATGCAAGGAAGTAAGGGGCGTGGAGTTGGTCAGTATTTAACATGGAAGAGGGGCATGCTTTAGTGAGCATATTCGCTTCCTCTTAGCCACAAAAGTTGGGCTCTAATTAACCTACTGTGATATTTCCATGTCAGCGGTTTGTTTCACCAAACGTTGGGACCAGTCTTACGTGGCAAGCTCTTGGAGCATCGGCAGCTCACATTTTTTTTTCTTCTTCAGTAAACTAAAAGTTTTTAAGATGGTTCTTCGGCCCTGTGTGACATATTGTAATCGTGGTAGGCTTTATGATTTTCTTGCATAGGTGAGATCCCTTTAGAACACGATAATGAATTAGGATCTGCTGTATTACTTGAGAGGTTAAAGAGTTACAGTTGGTCGCTAAAAGCTTTTTCATTGATCGCATCTTCTAACCACAAATGAAGTGACGGAAGGAGGGGTTTCACGGCCAAATGCATCTGATCGGTTCTTTGATTTGCCGATGATGGTGATCGAACATGGACCAAATATTGAGCATGAGCTTGGCTTTCGTTAGTTGTAGCAGCAGCCGGTTGGTATTGGGCAAAATAGCTTGAGTTTACATGGAAGTGCAAGATAACATATTTATGGGATCGAGTTATTCCAATTGAGCCAAAATGCACTTATTTGGCACAAAAACTTTGTTTGGTTCTACAAAATTAAAATGACGCATTATATAAACTTGTATTTGGTGATAGAACTTTTTCTCATGTAACGTAGGTACTGATGAGGTAAATTACACACGACACTCCTGAGATTTGCCTTAAATTACACACGGCTCCGTCTATCTTTTTTTTATTACACTCCGCTCCTTGACTATTGATTTCTCTGGCAGTGTTAACGGTGTGACGCAAAAACACATTTTTTCCATCTTCGTTCTCCACTCTGCATTTCCACTTTTCCCTTAACTCTTTGCGAGATGACTTCTCCCTCAATAATTCTTTGCAATGGTGGCCTTAGGGATGCTGTTGGTATGCGATTGACAGAGGAGGTGGTCGTGGTTGGCGATTGGTTGACATGATTGGTGGCGGGGTGTTGGTGGCCTTGGGGAGGCCGTTCGTATGCCATTGACAGAGGAGGTGGTTGTCCTTGGCGATTGGTGGCGGGGTGCTGGGTTGTCGTGGATGGGGCGATCGATGGGAGTTGGTGGTCGATTGGTGGCCTTAGATTGCCCTCGGTGTTCGACTGGGAGTGGTGGTCATGTGGTTCACCAGCAGTGATGGGTCGTCATGACGGCAGAAGGCTGGGTCGCAATGGTGGTTTATTGCCTGCTGTGTATGGTGAGTGTCCTGTGTACGAGCGCATGTGCGTGTGTGGTGTGTTTGCATGTGTGTTCTGGGTGGTCGATTGGTTGCCTTTGGTAGTCCTCGCGTGTGACTAGGAATGGGGTTGTGCGGCATTGGTGGTTCATCGGCGTTGATGGGTCGTAGTGACAGTGGAAGGCTGGGTCGCAGTGGTGTTCGCATTTAGTGGTAATAAATTAGGGATTTGATGAGATTTAGGATTTTTTTTGAAGTTTTAAATTAATAGAGGTTAATAATATAAATTAGGGAGGATAGTTTGGGTATGAAAAAAGCAAAAAGTGCTGTGTTAGGGAATCTCCAAACAGAGTTAGGCTTCCCTTAAGATTTGTGTAACTTCATAAAATGCGGGGTTAATTTTACGCTACACCCCATACTTAGGGGTCAGTTGCACCCAGCACCCCATGGTTCTAAAATTGGCACCCAACACCAAAAAATTTAAAATCTTGGTATCAAGCACTAATTGACGGTCAAAATGGTCTTTGACTAGACGACTGTTAATTTTGTAAGGGCAAATTGGTCTTTCCACCCGCGAAATCCTAGTCAGCTCAACCCTTAAGCCACGTAATTTGCCTCTCTTCCCCATTCTCTCTCTCTCTCCCTCTCTCTCTCTCTCTCTCTCTGACTGCCTCTCTCTCCTCTCTTTCGTCGCCTTGTCCGTCCCACCATCTCCACTCCAACAATACACCAAAAAAACCTTTTACTTGGAGAGAGAAAGCAAGATGGAGAGCCAGCCAAACCCCATTTTCTATTTCTGCTTCCCATCCCAGCTCACTGGTCAAAATTGTTTAATTTCCAAAACAAAAAGAAGAAGAAGAAGAAGAAATGAAACACTCATTTCTACTTCGCATTGAACTGGGTGTTTTAGTTTTCTGGGTCAGATCTCTTTCGCTCTTGATTGCTTCAGCAAAGCGGCCTTCTTGATCTAACGGCCGTCACGTGCTCTGCAATTTTTGGTCAATGATTGAGGCAATTTTGATGGTTGTGGCGGATTGCGGCGACGAGCTCAAGGATTGGAGGGACAGGATCATGGAGCGGCTCAAGGATTGAGGCGATTTCAATCGCCACTGTGCCGCGACGAGTCGTTAGATCGGAACCACAAACGTCAAGGCCAAAATCGAGAGGGAAGCGCCGCCGGAACCCGTTGACTTTGCTATCGGTTCAGAGAAAGGATGAGGAATTGGATCTGTTTGGTACGCTATTTGATGAAGAATAGACAACGATTCTTAGGATTAAAGAACAGGGGCACGTGGTGATGGGGAGAGTGGTGGTGGCGATGGTGGCACGTCGGGCAATGTCTTCGGTCGGAGGAGGTGGCCCCTCGATCGGGGCAGGTCGTGTGTTGGGAAGACCGAAGATGATTAGTTAGGGAGAGAAAAAGGTGCGAGGAAATGACGTGGATGGCTTGATGTTAATTATTGGTGTCATTTAGAGCTGATGTGGACGAAAGGTGGATAGAATAGGTAAAAAAACTATTTTGCCCCTTAAAAAGTAACAGACGAATGGTCAAAAGCCAATTTGACCGTCATTTGGTGTTGTATACCAAGATTTTAAAATTTTTGGTGTGGGGTGCCAATTTTAGAACCATGGGGTGCTGGGTGCAACTGACCCCCAAGTATGGGGTGTAGCGTAAAATTAACCCTAAAATGCGGGTACAAACTTCAAATAACGTAGTGTAATAAAAAAAGATAAGCGCAGTCATGTATAATTTAGGGCAAACCTTAGGACTACCATGTATAATTTACCCCATAAGTTTTAAGTTATAAACATTACTTGATCTAGCGAAATCTTGAAGTCAACTCAACGTAGCCTTCCTATAGGTCAAGAGGGGTTCCTTTTTTTTCAATCCGGATAATTGCATTGATAAAAAAAACTAAAGTACTAGTTACAAGAGTAGAGGACTCACTTTCCAATATCCTTTAGATAAGCAAGAGTTTGATTTCTTTCCAAGGAATAAAAAAATTACTTTATTTTATTACAACCATATTAAAAATAATAGAGAGTATTTGAGTCTATCTCCTAATTGCTTGAACAGTTTATGCAGAACAACTTCAACATCACCAAGTAAGTCAAGTCCACGAACCATTTTCTTTAAATCCCCTACGACCACCCACCCATGCCAAAAGTGCATCTCACGGTCACGTTCGGGTAATAATCTGCTCACATGAATCACAAGAATTACTTTTGAAGGCGGACAATACGAGAGTTTCACTACCAAGCATATGTTCCAATTGCCAAGAGGAGAATTCAGTAATGATCTGCTACAAATTTGTTATGGTCAAACATAGTTAAATGTTGGATAAAAGACTTTGCCACATCGGCTTCATTGACTGTTAAGGTTTTGACTGACGTCGCGAATGACGTTGGAGTGAACACAACTTACTTTTGTTAGTAGTGATACTTTTTAGCGACAAATAGCTACAAAACAAAATAACGGAAATATAGTATGTAACTCCGTTTCAATATATACGGCTACTCCTGGTTCTTAATTGTATGGCAATTTGCAATTATTATACTAGTTGTTACTGTTAAAATATTGATCCGGAATCACAACCAGAGATTCGACTTGCGAGACAGAGCATAGAGTGACTGCTGGGTAGGGTTCCGACATAAGAACTCTCCGATACTTAAGGTAGAGTGCAGTAACATGATAGAAACAACACAGTGTATGTGTGTGTAGTTGTTCGTATACACGTGGGTAGTCCCATTTATATAGTCGTAGGTAGAAGACTTCCAATATGTTTGTGAGTCTTGACGATTGGGTCTTGGGCCAGATCAATTAGGATCACGTTAGGATCCTTGGGGATCACATCATGATCTTCCTAGGCTCTGCCACATGTCACCCTTCGATAGGGTGGATATTTTTAACTATATCATAATGCCCCCTGCTTTTGTCAGCAGTTACGAAGCGAACGAAAGCACAACCACTCGTCAGGATAGCTAAACTTGTTAGTAAGTTGAATTTTGTGTTTGAATTTCAACCAACAGATCAAGGATTCAAGATCTACACGCTAAGTGCAATATAAAAGTTTAGTAATCGAACCTAGATGGATAATATTCGCTGAACGCATTTGCTCAGCTGAGGAACCGCAAATCCTTTTTTTTTTCTTACCCCGTTTGGATTCAGCTATCACCCATAATAAAGAAAGAGAAGAAAAAGATTCGAAGCAAAGCGTTGTAGAGTAGTTAACGGCAAAACCACCATGTCGTGTTTAGGAAATAAAAAATTATTTCAATGATTACGTTAAACTAAAGAAATACGGGTATTCTGAATTGATAGTAACAACACGCGAGTCTCAAATCCATCGAAAGTGGCCATAAGTTGTCCCAAAACAATGATCCAGTATTGAGAAGAATTTTGTCCAAGCAAGTTATACAAGAATTTGAAATATGGATCTTGCACCCGATTAATTAATTAATTAAGTTCTCATCAGCTTGAAAGGAATCTTTTATTAAAGAATCAATCATTTTGTTAACATCTTTGACTAAAACAAGATGGATAATTGAAGAGCCGGCCGGCCAGATGACCAGTCCAGCTGTTAGGCTCCGACGTAACAATTAATTGGCTTTCACATTTTGCCCCACAAAGTACGAACATCCATTAACAAAGTCAACGTCAACGCGGCTGGGTTGAGACTTTTTTGGGTCTCTGTATTACGCGTTGAAGACTATATTACCTTTGAGCACAATTAAAACAAGATAGTAGTACTCTTACAATTAATATTCAGAATTTTTCAAGAGATTAAAAAATTTGTAATGATGGGTCTAGACAAATATGAGCACAAAATATACCATGCTTGCATATACACTTGTATAACCACAAAGAATTACTCTTCCGATTTCACTTTAATTGATCAATAATTTTTTTTTAGACTGTCACAAAAACTTCCTTTTTCAGGTTAGGAAAGATTTTGTATGTATTTTCCATATGTATATTTTTTACACTTTTTTTTTTATTATATTTTTATCTTTACATTAAATCATCTCCTAACCTATTTTCTCTCTTCTAACTCATTTCCTTCCTCATCTCTCTCGCTTTCTCTCTCTATATATATGGGATATAGAATTAAAATCATACAATATATGACTTATATCCTTAGTACGTGTGTCCAATCAAAATAAAGTAATTAAATTGAGATGGAGGAAAAGAATATTATATTTTTCAAGGTCACAATCATTGTCTAGCACATTAAAGCGAAAGAAAGAGTTGTATATTAATTCTTTGATGCGTGAAGCAATCACACTCAAATAATAATGCAAGCAAAGAGAACTTACCGGAGACGTTTATCTTTTAGAGAGTGATTTTCAAAATTATTTGCTTACTATAGCAAATTTAAATGAATGAGTACAAAAGTAACAAAAATTGCACTTGTGACGCGTAAAGTACTTTGTCCATAAAACAAAAGCGAAATACTCTAAATTAGTTTTGCGACCGCGTGTTCTTAATAGGTACATTTTAAAGGGAGTATAATCACTCAGGAGAAGAAGTGCATTAGGTACAAAAAGTCGATTTTGATTCCCATATATGGTTAATATTAGACATTTAACACTCGTCTTCATCCATAGCGTATAATATTTTATAGTGTGTTTGGATGAAGTATTTGAAGTGAGGATTTTATAGAGGATTTTTTAAAATACATCACACTAAATTTCTTGTTTGGATTATGACGAGATGAATTTACCAAATTATAAGAGGGCTATGAAAAAGGAAATTTGGTGTGCCAAAATTTCTTGTAGAAATAACTAGTTCAGACTAGTTATTTAACAAATCCTTTCCACACATAGGGAAAAGATGATTCTTTAGCTACTTTCTTCCATTAAAAAAGGAAATTTTATCTCATCAGTTTATATCTATACACCATGAAATTATCTAAGTTCAAAGTTTCAAGTGTAAATCCGCAAATAAAATACTCGCTTCTACAAAATCGCCCAAACATTAAATTGTAATTCCATAAATTTGTAAATCAGTGAATTTTAAAAGGGAAAATTAGCTAATGACCCCCTGTACTATAGGCGGTGTGCGATTTCCCCCCCTCTACTCCAAACTTAAGCACTAACCCCCCACCCCCCCCCCACCCCCACTTACGAAAATTGGGCACGTTAGACGGATCCGTTATGAATTGCATGAAATGACCAAAATGCCCTTATGTCGTTACCATATTTTAGCTAGATGCCATTCTTTCAACTCCTTTATCTCTCCTTTCTCACTTCTTCCACCCATATCTCCACCTTGCCTGCTGACCACCCACCACCACACACACCCATGCACCACGCACAAGGGTTCCCCCCCTCAACCCCCCACCCCACTACACATATACACAAACATGCCCAACACACCCACACCCACAAACTCCCCCAAAAACCAACCACCATATCGCACAAACCCATCACAGCGCCCCTTCTAAAATCCCAAATTTTATTGATGAATAGATTAAATTTGAATTAAATTTGTTGAATTGGAAATATTTAGAAAAATCGTGAATGAATTTCTCAAATTGGCTAGTCTGTAATAGCGGGGGGTGGTGTGTCATCGGCGATGGAGAATGGCCGTGACGGAGGCTGGCGATTGAGCTAGATCTCTGTATGGTAGCTGTTGTTTGTGTTGGTAGGGTGGTGGGTTGCCGGCAATGAAGGCCGGCAAGAGACGGAGGCGACAACAATGATGGATGACGGCCGACGATTGAGGTCGTGGTGGTTCTCGACTCTTGGCAGGGCCTTGGAAGGGTAATCTTAGGGGGAAATCTTTGAGAAACAGATCAAGCATTGGCTAGTTGTTGATGGTGCGGGCACTGATGACGGAGAGCGTCGCGGGCGATTGGGCGGCGACGGGTTGAAGGTCAACTTTAGGGCGGTGAAAGGTCTCCCTCGATTAGGGATTCCACATGATAGTGATGACGAAGGCGGTAAATGAAAGTGGCCGGTGTAGAGGCTGGTTGGCGACGGTGGTTGCTGGCGATGGTCTGCTTCTTGGTCTGTGCAGTTCTGAACAACGAGAGATAGGAAGAAATGGCAAAAAGGGGGAGAGAATGTTTGACGGGGGAGTGTGCGCAGAGTTCGAATAAGGGGGATATGAGAGGGCTGGGCTGACAGAGGGAAGTATGTGCGGCGAATTTGGAAGAAAAAGGGTGGGCGGGGCAGTGTTGGGGGTCTAATGGAGGGAGTGAAGAAGAAGAAGAAGAAGGGCAAAAATGTCTTTTTTTAAAGGTTAGTCAACGCGTTTGTTGATCACGCGGTGTTAAAATTGATGTTTTCCGTCTAACGTGCCCAATTTTCGTAAGTATGGGGGGGGGGGGGGGATGGGGGTTTAGTGCTTAAGTTTGAAGTAGAGGGGGGGGGGGGGGGGAGGGAATCGCACACCGCCTATAGTACAGGGGGTCATTAGCTAATTTTCCCATTTAAAAATGAATGAATTTTGAAATGTAAGGTAATTTGAAATTCTTCATCCAAACGCACGGTAAGTGATCTTCAAGACTCCATCTGAGTAAAGTAAATATAGGACCGGTAACACCCGCCTTTAGTCATAGCAAGTGACTGGGGCGGACCTAGAAATTCTAATCGGGGGTGCCAAAAAATCATAAAAGGTTCAAGTTCACATAAAACATGAATAATCAAAAACACATTACAATTAACGTCACTACTAATGGGGGTAGTTTGCCATTGGCAAATGATCTCAACCCACGACCCTAGTAAAGTAGATTGTCGACCCAAAAAAGCATGCGGAACAGCGACATGAAGACCATAGAGCATGGAACACGAGTAGGGCCTAACTTTGATATCATCTTAAAGTCTGATATCAAATTTAAAAGCATGCTCAAGAGAGGAGAAGTCAATCAGATATAAAAATCAATCTCAATTTCTATGTATAGTCGATGTGAGACTTTAACGTAATGAACATACTTTTTTTCTTTTGGTTAAATATCGGGGGGCTTATGGCATATTCGTTTTTCCTTTAGCAGCAACTCTCAAAAGTATATAATATATTCCCCATCATTTTGAGTAGATTAATATCTCAAGTCTACACAAACTTAGAGTAACTTTAAGCTTACGACTTAGTAACTTTCAAGGAAAGGGACACAACGTATGTGACCTTAGTTTTGACCCAATGGTTATAGATTAATCGATGATGTTTTGAACTCAATTACAATTGTCAAGAAAATGTTACTTTAAACCACACGTGAATCCGTGTTTTAAGTAAAAAGAAATAGTAATAATAATCAACTCAAAATTAATTGGCATGAGAGGAGAGAGTCACATGGTTTTATTACTAATTATTTTTCGATGTACGGTTTATGTCTCAACACGTTCCCTCACTTATGGCTTGATTTATTTTGAGTTGGCCATTGAACTTAAATCAAACCGCTGTGATACTGTGTGAAAGTATCTAGTTCAAAATCGATTAGCAATAAGGGTAGACTCACAAAAAATATGTATTGAAATACTTTTGTCATTTTTTTTTTCTATGTGGTATTATATCTCAACAGATTTTGATGATAAAAATAAAATTGTAATTAGGGTTACCTCCGTGGTCAAAGTCATAGCCGTAGAGTACACTTCTTATACTAGGACCAAATGAAAGTAGTTTATATACAAGTATTTTCCCACTGCAAGCGACCTACAATTCTTGGTTAAACAAAATTAATTGTGTGTCAGTGCATGACTGTCAAAACTCTGTGGATGAATGAATTCTTTAATCAGACCAGATTAATTAAAAAAGTAATGTCCCCCCATCATTGATTGTGTTTTTAAGCTCCGTTAACACTAATTGAGGAGAAGATTAGGGAGAATCATTTGTACATATTCCATAAACTATTGCAGGCCTAAGTCAGGAAAATTGACTTTGATTTTAACCAAGAAAGGAGATGTGAGCAAATACGTGTCTTAATGGCTAAAACTACCGGGTCGTATTCTTTGAAAAAAAATGATGTATGAGCGTCTTAATTGTTTAATTAACCGCGTCGAATTTTTTGAAAAACATGATCTACGGTGTTAAAGTTTTACGTAAAATATACGCGATGAACTTTCCTTCTTTTTGAACATGCTTTAACGACTTGTATATGCCGTTCGTTTCTTTTCACTATGGACAAAGTTAGCGCCATGAACACCTTCAACTCACAGTCCTAAGACTAAGACCGAATGCTTCAAGTGTCTTCTTGCAGTGGTTACTCATCAAATCCAATATGGAGGGCCAAAAATAAGGATAAAGCACCCCAATCAATTGAACTTCTCTTCCCTCATGATTACATGGGTGAGTGGCCTATGATTTGGAGTCCTATATTCTTTCCAAAAACATCACTTGCAAGTACAGATGCGATGATCACTTTTAGCTATAAAAAGTAAGTAGTAAAGGCTATCAGTGCGATGCCTATCTGCCGCACCCCAGGTTGACGTTAATGGAGGCTAAAATAAGCGTGAGAATATGGGAATTGAAGGTACTTTAGGCTATGAAAAGCATTGCCCTCCCACTTTTTTACAATCTACAGTTGTGTCAAAGTTGAACGTGGAGGAAACGGAAGGTACGCTGGGCTGGGAAAAGCATTGCTTCTCCCACTTTTTGACGTTCTGTAGTTGTGAAAAAGTTGAACGTGGAAGGTATATGTCTCTCAAGCATAAACTTCACTTTGTCAAATCACCTTTTTGTTCAGGTATAATCATTGGCCACTCAAAATGCTTCTTCTCCTCTTCGATCATTAGATTGTTGGCATGTGTCGAGTATAATTTCCCATCACTTCGTGAACTTTAAGGTCTAATTCATCACTGTATCGAGGACTGATGTCTCTAATGACATCTACGATTTACCCCTGAGATCTGCTTCGCCTCACGCATTTATCTTTTTGAGTAAACGTGGTGAGATACTTTTCTTTAAGTAAGTTCATGGGGGTAAAAATACCATTCTCGTCATACTTTGTAGGCGTTTGAGTGTTTATGCATCTCCGTACTTTTATTTTATTTGCAGATATTTAAATTGAACACGCCTCGGCTCAACTCGTGTTTGCTACTTCACTTTTGTTATATGGTCTACGTCAAGCTTGGGATATGCTATAACTAAGGTCCTGCTTGAAAACCATTTCGTTTTCTGTTTTTTCTTCAGTTTTGTAAATTGGAGAAAAAAAGCATTTGACACACATTTTTCGTTTTTTTTCTTCAGTTTTTAAAATAGGACTGTTTTGAAAATCGCATTTTTTTCTTCCAATTTTGGTTTTTGTTTTGATACCACCACCACCAACTCCCCCCCCCCCCCCCCCCCCCCCCCCCCCCCCACCGCCACCGCAACCACCACTAAAAAAAAAACTCGAAATAAAAACTGGGTAATCAAACACTCATTATTTTTGTAAAAAATAAAAACTAAACTGATTATAGTTTTTGTTTTTTTTAAAACAAAAAACTAAAACTGAAAGTGATTTCAAACGCTATCTAAGTTCATTTCATGTGGGTTGTTATTATTAGAGACAACAGTAGGGCCGAAAATGACAGAGGCAATTGAAGTCTGAGTTGACTTAAGCTTGACTCTTGAATTTTTTTTGTGCATGAACGTGTCAAGAAACTTCCTTGTGTGTTCAATCCCTTATAATTAAGGAGTTGGGATATATAGATCAACGGTACAAAGAACTCCGCCTCAATTTTTCCTTGGATAATACATTCATTAACACAAGAGGGAAGCCATAACTTCTACTGAGAATCTAGAAAGAAAGTTTGAATATGTAGTCCCGGACACCGTAACTTCTTCTGCTGCTGCTGCTGCTGCTGCTGCTGCTGCTGCTGCTGCTGCTATGTTTAGCTTGACTTAACCTCATAGAGTCATAGTATGTGGCCAATTTCTTGTAATTATTCGTTGGGACAGACCTTTCATCATTGATTAAATGGAAAACCTCTCTTTCTTTCAAATGTCAGGCAGGGGGATTCCTTGCTAACACGCCACGCCGTTGAAAAGCAGATTGAAGCCTGTGGAAAAACAGACAAAACACAATGTGTACGAAGAATTTGGTACACGGCCACCAGTAGGGCGTGAAGGGAATAACTCAAAGTCATGTGGACAAAAATATGGGACCAGAATTAACATGACATCCAAGACTATTAGGAAAGATCCAATGTTTTCTTTGGTCCACTCTAATCCTGGGTAAAATAAATCACGGGTTCTTATCCAGGAAAGTAACACAAGAGCATCGAGAAGCTGATCGACCGATGATAAGTAAAAAATATTGTGATCTGAAATCAATGATCACGATCATTTAAGACCGTTTAACATGTTATAAAAGTACATTATGTCTTTCCCCGTGGAAAAACAGAATGTGTAAGAAGAATTTGATAGGCCACCAATAGGGCGTGAAGGGAATAACTCAAAGTCATGTGGACAAAAATATGGGACCTGAACCAACATGCCATCCTAGACTATTAGGAAAGATCCAATATGTTTTCTTTGATCCATTCTCATCCTGGGTAAAGTAAATCATTGGTTCTTATCTAGGAAAGTAACACGCGAGCATCGAGAAACTGAATGATGATAAGTAGAATATATCGTGTGATCTGAAATCAATGATCACAATCATTTATGACTGTTAACATGTTATAAGAGTACTCTCTATCTTTCCTCAGTCCCTGCACTTATCACATCTGCCTCCTTAATAAAACGGTCTTAGATAGTATCCGATGATATGGATTCAATCGTAGTGTCAATCACGTTTCCTAGTTATGATCAATGACAAACTCCTAGTTACGTCGATTGAACATCCCATAATTTTTTCTCTTAAGTTTCTTGCACAATCGAACTTATTAATTAAATGATTAAAAAAAAATTCCTTAGGGACACATTTTGGAAAACTGCCTAAAACAAAGTTAGAGGAAAGCTGGACAAATAAGAATTCGTGCTCTACATCCATATCCTCGTCCCACCATCTCAAAGCAATCTAAGCCAAGCCATCCATATCCCATGAGTTCATGCTCTACGGACACAAATCTTCCTAAACGCGGAGTGAAGACTAAGATCTTCCACACCCTTATTGTCAACTAGTAACTAATAATATGCTTGAACTCCTAGACCAAGTGGGAGAGGTCAGTTTAACTTTGATGTAACTCTACAAGAAAATGAAGTTGAACTAGTAACGCGGATATATGACCAATTTTGTCCGAAATTGAAATTGGTCCATATCAAGAGGTCAGTGTAGGAAGACTTAAACTACCAATACAAGAAAAAGCATGTAATTATTACCTCCTTGTATGTTTCTCAGTGTCTCTATGTCGTTAAAAATACATCTAGCGGAGATTTTAAATATTTTAGTTGCAAATTAGATGGTGATATAGCATATAAAAACTATTAGATGGTCAAATTGCGTATAAAAAGTAAAAATAGCCTCTCCTAAATGAAAAGTATTACGTGTAATTCTTTAGTCACTCAAGTTAGTTATCTATTTACTATCCGTGAGGGGAGAAAAAAAGGTTGTGGTGTTGGACATATTAAAAGCAAATTTTTTTGGCTGATACTCAGGTTGAATGAATCTTCTTATAACCCCCCATATAGTGACAATTAATGGTCGCTAAATGTTTCTAGTGGCATTTATTTATTGACAATAGAAATTGTCGCTCAAAGTGTTAGCAAAAAAGCTACTAGAAACATTTAACGACTATTAATTGTCACTATGTACGGATTTGGAGGAATATTCTCACAACCCATATAATGGCCAAAATTTGTTCTATTAAAAGGAGAGAGAGCAAATTATTGTCAATTTACTGGACCAAAATATAAACCTTCGTTCATCGCCTTACATGGGCAATGACATAAGGTTACGCGTTAATGACATGGAGGAAGATAAAAAAAAAATAAAATGCTAGCGCATTCTCAACATTCTCTTTAAAAGTTGCAGGATATATAAGGTCACTTAATAATATGATGTGCTTATATATAATCGATAATTCAGAGATTTAATAGGTGAATTTCAAAAAAAAAACCCAATCGTTCGAGCTTCATTAAAGCTTGCAGCGATGATTCAGAAAATCTAAAACGATAGCTTAACGATCCTTGTGAAATTCAGGTAGCAAAATAAGTATAACTTAAATATCGCCTCCCAATAATGCATCACGGACATGCAATACAATTGCTCCAAAAGTCAGAAGTCAGAAAGCAGGCAAGAGCTATTCAACTCCTGTAGTAGTTGTGGTCCAAAGTCGAGCATTAACGCCATTGTTCATCAACATCGGCAGTAGGACCATTCCTAAACCCTGCTCTGCAATCTAAGGTCTATAAAGCTAAAGATGCATGGAGTGTGATGGGTATGGGCGGATATCTTGGAGAAGAATGAAGCAGATATGCTCCACAAACCTTTCTACACGTAAAAAGTTAAATGCGGCTAGAAATTGGTTGAGTAGATTCAACACCGATATGGTCTTCTTCCGTGACAATGACTTGCGCAAGTGGCCTTCATGACGAGTGCTATGATCTCAAATATTGCCTTTGAAGTAGCTTATTGACCTGTCCCATACAAGGAGACCTTCTAGTACTTCAAAAGTTTACGTTTATCTTGTGGGATTTGATAGTATGTTAGAGAGGTTAGAGGAAGTCATGTGTCCACTCCACTCAGAAGCTTCAGATATATCAGATGAGCTCAATCTGATTTAAAAGCTTCAGTTAATACGACTCGGTTCCATTGAAGTATAGGTGTTTAACATATATTTTTCACAGTATGTCATTGTGAGACTAACATAACTTTAAATGTGGATTTCAACAATATATATGCGTATTTCGTTGTTATATTCAAGAGAAAATGAAACGATTTTTTTGACTCCCTTGTGAGTTGTAACTATTGCACACAGAGACCTTCGGTTACACTATTCAAGTTTAATTAAAAAGTGTCAATAAAAACCTATAGAAGTAAATTGTTCAATATGTTGGCGTGCAAAATTCAAAAGAGAGTTTGAAAAGCGCAACCCAAGTAAAAAAAGTGAAGCGGGTGGTGTTCATATAAAAAAGTTGCCCTTTGCATTTTGACCTTTTGGAGATACATCTTTTATATAGATGTAAAGAGTAGTTCTCCGTTTTTCATTCTTGTTAGATTGTAAATTGAATTCGAACATTGAGTTGAACATAAGAACTAATCACATATCAAAGAAGTAAACTTTGACAAGTCAAAGCAGGTCAAACATACTACCAAAGTCAAAACTTAAACGTTCAATTCTAATTAGTACTTTGTAAAAAGTCAAAGAGGATAAAAAAAAAAAAAAGGAGCAAAAGGGAAATTTTGCTCAATTAATTTCTAGTTTTAAGATTTAGAACTTCGACGGTGTAAGCCCTAGGTGGCAAATTTTGGAAAAAAATGGAACTTTTTTTTTTTTTTTTGTGCACCTGTGTTGATTAAAAGGCCCAAAGAGGTTTCTCCTATTAGCTAGTAGGCCCTGCTATTTAAAAGACCCAAAAGGGTCGGGCTTGTGAGAGTCTCGACTGGGCCACGCTTTCTTTTCAAGCCACACTTGGATCTTTTGAGCCCTATAGGCTCTCGGTTGCCCACCCACAAATTTGATGCCTCTGACCCGATGATAACGTACTATTTTAAAATATTTTTATTTGTGAAAAACATAATACCCAAACATTTGCAAAATATAACCTCAAAAGAGGTAATCAAAGCTTTAAAACATGATTCAAATACTAAGCACTTGCATTAACCACCAATGCCCGGTAACTGCAGCGGGAGTCTAATAACAAATAATCATTAACGAAAAGGGATTCTCAGATACTACTAAAATCCATTAAACTTCAAGCTATCTCGCAAACGTTCTTATTTTTCAAAGCCAAAAGAAAAAGTTTTAAAGTAAAGTAAAAACTCTATTTTTTTAATAGCACCTTTTTAACTTCACTAACAAAAGTTACCAAAAATATTTTGTGACTATTAATTGTTGCTTTACAAGGAGTTGTAGGAATCTTCTTACAACTTATATACGCAGCAGCAAAAAAATTTGCAATGCACATTTATAAAGGTTGGAACTCCAAGGGCAAATACTTTTTGCAAAAACAAGATCAGTAACTTGTATAGCACAGTTACTTGGTTGTCTTTCTATGATTATGGATGCCTTCAAATCCAGTTGAAGTTTAAGAAGTTAACCATGCAATGCTATCTTATACTTCACGTCGAAGGCCGAAAGACGTTAGATGTGGAATAATTTTCTGCACAAGGTACAAGCGGCCGGCAAATCAATAGTATCACTGTTAGTAACAAAGAAGACCACCAGAACCCTTTCAACACAATATTGGAGACAAATCAAATGCAGTATTAAAAGAATGCAGAAAATCATAGAACAAGATCGACGCTATAATTCGTTATCGAGTTGTATGTCCAAATTGCATAGTGCGAGCTGCTCATGCACGAAAACAATTGTAAGAATGGCAACAATTGGTTTTTTTTCATAGAACTGGCTTGACAATCCCTGGGTGAAAAGGTTTTTTCATCCCACTTTTTATGGTGTCGCAAAATAGGACTGCAATTGGTGTTGGTAACGGTGTGTTGGGCAGATTTCTCGTAAAAGCTTAGAACAGTTGAGGGCATTTTATGGAAGCAAATATCCAGAAATCCTTCTTTTAAAATTGAGAGATTTGAGGAAAAGATTGTGTGTAAGAACAAGGAAAGAGGATAAATCAGAAAGAATAATGACTGAAATCTCATAAACAAGGGTGACAAATACTAGTTACAAGTTTACAACAAAACCAAACTCCTTTGAAAGGTTAAAAAAAAAAAAATACTAAAACCATTTCACTCAAAATAAAAAATAAAAAAAAACTGTATAGTGCATAACTATGCTTTTGAACATGGCATTCAAAGCAAGTTACCTATATTATTAAGAACAAAAGCACCATTAGATTACAATTCCACATGGTTTGCTTGAGCTGAACTTCTTCATTTTAACACCTCAAAACTCACCCAGATTAACCGGAACAGTCCTGTTATGACCAGCCTCCGGCTCATTGTAGGGCTTAACACTGTCATCCTCATTCTCGCCAGCTGCATCTTCCAGTGATTTTCCTTTAGTCTCTGGCACCAAGAAAGTGAATAACATCCCCAGGAAGTTGACAACTCCCAAAACAATTAGGGAATTCTTCACACCAATTCCAGCCGGGTAGCCTTTATCAGCCAAGCTCTTATCCTTGTTTTGTGAAGCATACAAGAATCCATATGCTCCAACAATGGCTCCTGCTTTTCCGGCTGCAGCCGATATACCATGGCATGTGGACCTTAGCCTTGCCGGGAAGATCTCGGCGGGCACCACAAATGTGGTGGCATTTGGTCCGAAATTGGCAAAGAAAAAGGTGAACGAGTACATAACCACAAATGCTATTCTGTTTTCTGGTAAGGTCCAGTGATGGTACGGAAAAGCAAGTCCAAACATGAAAACGGTCATGAAGAAAAATCCCATTAATTGGATCGCAAATCTTCCAATGACATCGATGAGAAACACAGTGAACCAGTATCCGGGCACGGTACTGCAAAGCGCGATTAGGGTTTGTGCCCTGGAAATGCGGTAAACTTCATGCACCGCGTTCATTGTCGCTGCCTTGGGAATCCAACCAATTGCGGTGAAGACATCCTTTTGGAATAGATTCTGGCTGTAAAATGCAATGTCTAATAAAAACCATGTAGTACAGGTTCCTACTAAGTGAAGGCCGTGGCGACGGGCGAATTCCCTGCTAAACAAGCCAAAGGAATTCCCTTTATCCTGAACTAGCCTTGCCACCTTGGCCTCTTCGGGGTCAATTTCTACATTTAACACCTTAGCCATGTCTTGAGCTGCCTGTTTTGCATTTTTAGCCACGAGTGCGGTATAACGTGCTGTCTCAGGCATTTTCATACGCCAGTAGTAAGTCATTGCAGCTGGAAACGCCCCAAACATTAAGATAATCCGCCAGATGTAATCGGCTTGTGGCACGGTGGATCCAGCTGGATCGACACTATAAGCCGGAGCCTTGAACTTGTGATCAAAAGCAGCTGACACTGTAAGTGAAACAATACCACCAGCCAGAATTCCGAACCCTTGCATGGCGAAAACCGCGGCAATGAAAGCGCCACGTGTCTTTTTATTAGCGTATTCTGCCATGATTGTCGCTGAAAGGGGATAATCGCCACCAATGCCGAAACCAAGCCAAAACCTAAAGAAACAAAGGGAGGCCATAACACCCTTTGCACTCTTCCCAAAGGAAAGTCCCGAGGCAAGGGAGCAAAGTATCATGAGAAGCAGGGTCATGCCGTAAACTTTTTTCCGTCCCATTTTGTCACCGAGCCAACCGAAGAAGAGCTGGCCGGCAAGGGTTCCTACTAGGGCGACACCGGTGACAGAGGATGCAACAACGGGAGGTAACGTGCCTGGCTTAGCGGAACCTTCCTCATAGTAGTATATGCGCCCGAGGAGCTTGGTGACAAGGGAGATGCTAAAAAGATCATATGCATCTGTGAAGAAGCCCATTCCAGCAATCACAATTGCTGTGAAATGGTATAGTTGCGTCTTGGCCACATCAAGTGCCTTAAGCACTTGTAGTTGTTCTCTTGGCATGGCTGTTTAGTTTCAGCAGGACCCTTCTTCCAACAATTCTAGAAAGCTTTGCTGCAGTAGATCAACAAGAGGAGGATTAGATAAAAATATTCTCACCCTGAAGATTTCAGTCTTGTATGCAGATTAACAATCATTGACATCAAGGTAGCACCATTTCTAACTTTCATTTGTCGCTAAAGTACAATTCTGTCGCAATTGCACCTTTTACAACAAAAATGCAGCCAAAATAGTCCCAAACAAATTTTTTTGCAGAAGCAGTGCTCATGAAGCAGATGCATGAAAATGGTGAACAGAAGATACTAGCTGACCAACAACAGTTGTAAGGTGGGTGGAGTATAAGCACAAAATTTTGCCAACGGGTTACGAGATAAGACGCTCTGCATACTAAGTATTCCATACACAAAGAATACTGAATTTCTTTAACGATGAGCGTTGACTTGGATTTTGTCTAACAAATGAACAAGTTGGAGTGGTGGCAATAAAATATGAAAAAACTTTGGTTTCTACCCGAGTTGTAAGAATCTTCCTCCAACCCCGTACGTAATGACAATTAATAGTCGTTAAATGTTTCTAGTGACTTTTCTTCTAACACTTTCAACGACAATTATTAGCGGTATTTTTTAGCGTCACTAAATTAAAGTCACTAAAAATATTTAGAAACGATTGATTGTCGCTATATAGGATGTAAGAAGAAAATTCTTCTAACCGGGTAGCAGCTAATTTGTTTTCCATAAAATATATGTTTCAATTGAGAATAAACTAACAGTACGATGCTAGGCATTCCAAAGAACAGAATTAGATATTTCCTGACAACTATCATGTACAGCGATGTAATAGACGGGTCAACAACCTCAGTGGTCCAACTAAGAACCTGATTAGACATTTAATGCAAGTTATGTCTTCTTGCTATGACGAAGTCTACCAGGGAAAAATAACAGTTACATAAGTACTCATAAGATTTTTAATTTGCAATGGCACGTCACGCGCAAAAAGGGTGTGGGACTATGGTGTAACGGTCAGTGGCGGAGCCAGAAAAGAAACACAAGGTGGGCACTTATTCAAAAGAAAATTTTAACTCGAATAATCAAAATACAATTGCTTACTAGACCCCCTATATTGGTACGATTTAATTTGGTATGGTCAAATGGACTCAAGTGAAATATTCCGACAATTTTATCGATAGTCATTTTGTAAACCCGCTATAGACCTGTGATTGAATCCGCAAGCAACCAATTATGTTTTTACGTCAATTTATTTTCCCGCTTTTTCATGTACCAGAAGGACTAGAAAATTGGGCTCCTTTCTACCATTCAACCTAATATTTTTCAGTACACCATTATATCCCGTACACCATGTATATAAACCACAATGGTAAAAACACGTTCTTCTCATGCTACTTACCGTGACTAACTTCTTATCATAAAAATTGACAGACACCACACTCACTTTCACAACGAAACTAATGAAACCCACCTCCGGCCAGAATGAAATTATCACTGAGGCTGAAAAAATGGTGAACTGAGTCCTGAAGATGGTTGATGCTTAATGGTGATGACTAGTGGCCGGGTATATGAAATCAATTCATGAAAAACTGAAAACTAAAGGAAGATGAAGATAAGAAGAAAAATAGGTAGAGAGAGATGACATGGGAAGAGGGATTGAGATGGTCCAACAGAAAGATATAAGATTGCAGATTGGCCTTTGCTCGAGGTGGGTGATGGACTAAGCGGTGGGGTGGAAAGCTAGCTACCTGCCCGGTACCCTGTAGAAGACTCTGTTGCAAAGCTGTATTGGAAGAGTTGGACGGCAGCAGGTGGGCACGTGCCCCCCCGTGCTCCCTGCTGCCTCCGCTACTGGTAACAGTCATGATGATTCTTGCTAACCAAATGTGACTTGTGAAAATTAATTATAAACATGGAAAGATATATACACAATAAATATATTGTGCTTTATTTTCTTTTTTAGGATTGAAAGGAACTTGCTAGCGGGTTTTCGTTTAAAGATACATCTACGGTTGACTAAGATCACATGAATACGGTAAAAGCGGAAGAAAACATCAGTTTATGCCACGACGAAAAGGATCATAAACCTGCTTGGCCTTGAAATCTCAATCCTATAACTATCTGGTATTCCGCGATTTGCTCAGAACAAACAAGGAAAGACATGCTAAATGGCCCGCTATGCACACCTTAATGAGCCTTAAAACTATTCAAAAGAGACAGTTCTGTCATCCTCTGCACAGGTTTTCGAGACAATGCTTCCACTTGGAAGTAAAGGAAAAGATACTGGGAAATATAAGGAACAACAAAAGCTAATGAGCTTAAAATGGGTACGAAAAGTGTCTAGTTGCCCTACTGGTTGCAGTAACCCTAATACCTCAAGGGAACTCACAAGTTCTATCAATAGACATGTTAAGGAAGTTGAAGTAATCATGGAAAGTTTCTAATCATTATAGCTAGCTTTACCATCTATAGAAAGAGATAGAAACTCGTACCTGGTTCTGAAGTTGAAAGTGCAAGAAATAAACCCGAGTACTGCGATGGTGGGGTGAATGATGGCACGTATTTAAGGTGTCCGCCTCACGCTCGCCAATTGACAAACACCCAGAATCAACTCTGGGATACCATGGCATATGCTTTAATTCTAAGTCAACGGTTTCTACAACATTGCTTCTTCTTACAAAACACTCAGCACCCTCTAAACAATTTCTTTTTAAATATTACCTGTGTATAGTCTGTATGTTTCGAAGGTTACCCACCAACCTTGAGGAGAAACGAGTTATGCTAAACAACACTGAAATGTCGTGAGTAAATATTTAGTGAGAGTGAAACTGAGGACAGTTTTCTTGAGGGTTCTTGACTTTTTTCGTTTCGTCTGAACCGGTAAAACTAATCAAGTGAGTTATTGAAGAACCTTCATAGATTGGTTTCATGTCCAATAAAGCCCTAGGAATCTACATTAACTCCAGAAGTGGCCAAAATTGTCACGAGAGATTTTCAAACGTACACTTTCTGAGAAGTTACAAGTATTTGCAAAGACAGTGATTGATGGAAATTGACGTATACTTAATGGCAGAAATTGCTTTAAAATTACGTGAACACAACATCTATCAGATACTGTGAATATAAGAAATAATCAATCATTTTCTGTTATACAGTTTGTAGAATTTAATTAGTCGCCGGCAAGAGTCGTAATCAAAATGGAAGGTGATCAGAAGTTTAACGTACAAGGAAATCCTAACGTATGAACTCTGATATTTGAGTTCACCACCCTCTACAAGCAGTCTTAGGTATGATCTTTGAGAAAAATGTTCACTTGCTGTAAATGAAATGCAAGTTCTCAATGAAAACTGCATCAACTAAAGCAGGAGGATAACCATCCATTTTATTTAGTATTGTGATCTTAATGTGTGATAAATTTGTTCACACAGTCTTGTGGGTCTCTTTACTCAGTTTTGAAACATGCAACAGACGCTTGATCTCATTCAAGCGAGTTAATCTATTCTCTTCCTCTTGGCACGAGTCTGTGTAGATGAGAGATTGATCATTACTTTCTACACTGGGGCCTTGAAATGTCATAATATCAAGCTGCACATCGATGCACACTGATGGAATTCTATTTTTCAGATGTTACCAATATAGTATTCCCTCCGTTTCAAATTATTTGATCAAATTAGTTTGCACACTTATATAAGATATGAGTCATATATTATGAGTTTATCTATCTCGGGAGGAGAGGAGTCAGAATAGAGAAAATGAGTTGGTAGATGATTAAACGTAAATAGGAAAACATAATAAAAAAGGTCAAAATAAAAAAATACCAAAAAAATCTTTCTTAATTTAGAAAGTGATCAATTTTTTTTTGGGACAACTCAAGAGATTAATTTTGATCAAACTTTTTGACATGGAGGGAGTATATAATTGTGTGTCTCCGCGTGCGTATACACATTTGTGTATGTATGTGTGTGTGTGTGTGTGTGTGTCTATATATATAATTGTGATGCATTTTGGATAGTACGGCAAATGCCAACTGTGTGATCAACCCAATATAATTTTCTATTGCATATTGCCGTGTTATATTCAACTAAACATCACCACAAGTATCATAAGAATGATGCGAGGTTTTGGCCATTCATGTTGAGAAAGGGACGTTGCAGATGGTCAACGGGTTGACTTTTAGATATACAGTTGCTTGTTGGTTGTCCAGAAATCTTTATATATATATATATCATATATATATATATATATATATATATATGTATATATATATATATATATATATAGGGAGCTGATCCGTTGAGAGCGTGGGCAAAATAGGAGATCTTGCAAACGCGATCTGACCGTCCATCCCGAAATATGGACGGGCCAGATCGCGCCTTTTTCGAAAGCTGTCAGTCGTCCGCCATACAGTATGGCGGACGTGTTTTTTTACATTTTTACCCCTCCGCCCGTCCGCTAAACTGTATGGCGGAGGACATTAAAGTTCTGATGGGAGACAGCCAAAAAGACGTCCGCGATACTGTGTACCGGACGTCCCTAGGCTGACACCTGTCCTTAGGCTGACACCTTTTTGCCCCAACACTTAAAGTTTTTTTTTTCGGCCCTATTTACGTCCGCTATACTATATGGCGGACAGTCAAGGCTTCCTTCTGCTTGACTGTCCGCCATATAGTATAGCGGACGTACTTAGGGCCGACAAAACTACTAAGTGTTGGGGATGCTTCTGTCTGCTTGACTGTCCGCCATATAGTATAGCGGACGTAAATAGGGCCGAAAAAAAAACTTTAAGTGTTGGGGATGCTTCTTTCTGCTTGACTGTCCGCTATACAGTATAGCGGACGTACTTTAATGTTCTGACACACTCTCTCTCTCCCATCAATTTCTGACTCTCTCTCTCTCTCCTCTTAAATACCCATCCGCTACATAATGTAGCGGATGATGGACATGAAAGTAAAAGTGTTTCACACATCTGTCCAAACTTCTTGCTTTCAATCATCTCGCAAGGCTCGGCAAGTGTTTCACGCTCGAAGTTTCGCTCTTCAGGATGAAAGTGACGAAGAAGTGATCCGAGAACCAACTAGACGGGCTCCTTGTCAGGCTACACCTCACGTGAAACTCATCCAATCGCACCATCACGTTTGCCAGTCGCTCACCCACGACCACACCTCCGTCAATCGGTCAATCGCAGACCCACGGCCTACAGCGGCCACCAACAAAACTCAGATCATAAAAAATGATCTGGGTTTCAATTGGGTCTCAAAATTTCAAATGAGTCTCAAAATTTTAATTGGGTCTCAGTTTTCGCAAACCCAAAATGGGGTTGCCACAGCAGGTGGATTGCTGCCGGAAGCGGAGCTGCCGTCCTCGGTCCTATGTACGGAAGCGGAGCTGCCTTCCTCCGTCGTCGCCAGAAGCGGAGCTGCCGTCCTCGGTCGTCGCCGGAAGCGGAGCTGCCTTCCTCGGCCGTCGCCGAAAGCGGAGCTGCCTTCCTCGGCCGTCGCCGGAAGCGGAGCTGCCTTCCTCGGTCGTCGCCGGAAGCGGAGCTGCCTTCCTCCGTCGTCGCCGGAAGCGGAGCTGCCTTCCTCTGTCGTCGCGCGCCAAGAGGCTTCCTTTTCCCTTCGGTTTCTAGCATGGACGAGAGAGAGAGAGAGTCAGAGAGTTAATTAGAGAAAGAGAAAATGATGATGAGAGAGGAGAGAGAAAGGAAAAATGTCAGAACATTAAATGAGGAAAATGAGAGAGAAAGAGGAAAAAGTCATGAGATTAGTCCGCTACATAATGTAGCGGATGGAACATGACCGTATTTTTGTCAAAAAATCGTCCGCTACATTATGTAGCGGACGAACTTAAAAAAAACGTAAAAAAAAAAATTGGACAGTCCGCGATACAATGTAGCGGACGGGCGGAGGGGTAAAAATGTAAAAAAACCCGTCCGCCATATTGTATGGCGGACGACTGACAGCTTTCGAAAAAGGCGCGATCTGGCCCGTCCATATTTCGGGATGGACGGTCAGATCGCGTTTGCAAGATCTCCTATTTTGCCCACGCTCTCAACGGATCAGCTCCCATATATATATATATATATATATATATATATATATATATCATATCATGTCATATACTTCCTCTTTTCCATATAATTTGATTAACCTTTTTTACGCATATTAAAGATTTAAATAATATATTTTGTATTTTTCATTCCATCATTCAAAGAGAGTAGGAAAAGAAAGTGGGACATGAGAGAGAAGATGACTTAACATAATATTAAATATGAAGAGAAAAATTAATAAAAAAGTGTAAGAAAGTGGGTCAGGAGAGAAAAAATGAGTTGATGAAAATTTAAATGTGGAGAGAAAAATAAAAAAAAAAGTATAAAAGAGTAAATATGTAAAAATACATATTTAACTTTTCTTGATTTGAAAATGGACAATTTTTGTGGGACGACACAAAAAGAAAAGTTGATCAAATTATGTGGGGTACAGGGAGTATATAATATGACTCAATTGTTAAAAATTCTATAGATATATCAAAATCACATTTTACTTCATAAATAATTTTAATTATATAACATTGGGCTTTAAAACACGTAAGTGTTTCAACTGTTCTTTTTCTATTTTACCTCTCTTACGTATGCGCGACACATAGGGTTGTATACGAACCGAGTTCGAGCCGAACATGAGTGTGTTCGAACTCGGTTCGTTTAAGTTTTAGTATGTTCGAGCTCGGCTCGTGTTCGTGACGGTGAGACTCGGGCTCGGCTCGCTTAACTCGTTTAACAAAACGAGCCGAACTCGAGTTCGGAAGCTCGTCTCGCATTCATGTTCAAGTTCCAATCAAAGCTTTAAAATTACTCAAAATCCTCAAATCATTCACGCAATCAAGCTATAATTAATAAAAAAAAAACAAGACATAGAAGATACAAGGAGTGATGCAGACTCAAAAACACTGAAAAATAAATATGATACATCATCGATGAAGACATAGACAATGACTTGATGCATTCGAGGTTGAGCCCTTGGCTTTGCAGGTGATAGATTTGTAGATCGGAAACTTGGCTTTGCGACTTTGCAGCTTTAAAGGTTGAATCCGGTGACAAAGCTTGATTCGGCGATTGGGAGATGACGGCGGCGTGATATCCATGATGTCCGTTTGCGAAGACTGAAGAGGTGAGAGCGAGAGGGAGAGAGGGAGGGGTCTATGTGCGATCTGTGTGTGTGTGTGTGTGTGTGTGACGAGGTACGGGACGGAGAGTGCGGCTGTGTGAGTGCAGAGTGCAGTGCGGTTGAGTTGCAATGTTTTGGTTGTTTAGGTTTAGGTTTTACTTAGTTTTAGTTTTAGTTTATATAGTAGGGTTTTTGTTGGGCTATTTATAGATTGGACTATCTAAGGGTTGGGCTTTATATTAATAAGTGGGCTTGGGATTTTGGGTTGACTTCAAGGCCTGGCCTTCAACTATAAAATTTAATTTTTGAACTTTTATGTAAATATTAATTATGTAAATATATTATAATTAATTTAATATTTAGGCGAGATGTTCGCGAACGTGTTTGTGAATATTTTAGTGTCTTCATGTTTGGCTCGTTTAATAAACGAGCCCTAAAAACTTGTTCATGTTCGGTTCGTATATTATACGAACGAACACGAACAAGTTTTGTGGAGAACGAACCACGAGCCGTTCGCGAACGGCTCGGTTCATTTACAGCCCTAGCGACACATCGTCCTATTTGTTTTGATATCTCCTTTTCTACACCAACTTATTATCTCTTGCTGTAATTTATATTAAAAATTCGTTTACATTCTTCGCCCAAAATTTGTAAACCTTTTAACAATTAGATCGAATTCTAAAATTTCGACTATATAACATTAAACTTTCAAATATATAATCTTCTTGACATTATTGCCCCGATTAACAATGTCGTTACGCACAAAATCTTGCCGCTTGCGCGGCGTGGGATGAACACGAAAGCTCGCCCCATGATCCTAGCACGTCTCAAGTCGTCGCGACGCCTGCACGACCCATGGGGACGACGCTCGATCTCTGAGATACGGAACCTTACGCGGGCATGGGAGTGTCTTTGCCTCCGCCTGCCCAAATTAAGTGTTCTCGCGACTAATCGAGCACGTGCCCCCTAAAACCTTCAACTGAAGATAGTTGATTGTGACATTGCGGATTAAGTTAATGAACGAATTATCTGGCCGAGAAGATCAATGGTGGTTGGTGGTGGCGAGGGTGGTTCTAGTGGACGTCAGTACATGGGTGTTATCTATATATATAATGCTATCATATCATATATAAATATACAATAGACGAAGCTTTGTATATTGTGGAAGCGACACGTAAGCTATTTTTAGCGTTCTTTTTCTTTTCTACCCCTTCTAATTATGTGACATCTCATCAATGTATCAGCATATTAGGAGTTGATTCTGACTATCAACACCTCAAAAGTACTTTAAGATAACAAGATAACCACTCAGTAATATGGAAATTAAAAATTAGTAGGCCACAAGTTAAAAGCTTTCTTTAGTTTAACGGAAGCAACATACATATTAAAATGAATATGACTTAATTGCTGAAATTACTTTAAATATACCAAAATGACAGTTCACTTTACATAGAGATGTCAAAAGGGCCTGGCTGCCTGCGGCCCGGCCCGGCCCTAAACGTGAATAGTGCTGGCCCTAACCTGTAGGGCCTTAGGCCTGGGCTAAGGCCAGGCCTAATATTTTATAAAATTGGCTCGGCCTGGCCCTTGGCCCGTTTCTGGCCATCTTTTCGGCCCTATTTTGGCCTAGCCCTTTGGCAATAAATCTGGTCCTAAACCATTTTGAGTCATTTTTTTTTCCTTTCTCCTTCTTTCTCACACATCATTCTCTCTACACCTCATATTTTACTCTTTTATTTTAACTTTTTGGACATGTACATTTCTTTATATTTACTCATGTGAAAAGATTGTCTTTTTGCGAACAAAATTACTCTTTGTTGCTAATCAATATTCTCAAATAGAGTAAACGTAAAGCTCTAAGGCACTTCATTAGTCACGAGAGAGATATTGAATGGTTTAGGGCCTATCAATTGTATTTATTTTGTGAATTAGTATTTTTGCAACACAAAAAATAAATAAATAAAAGGGCCTGGCCCTGGCCCTAAAGTTAGGGCTTGGGCTTGGACAGGGCCTCCATTTCCAAGATTTGGGCCCAGCCCCGACCCGGCCCAGTTTACAAGGCCCGAAGCCCTAAATGGTCTGGCCCTTGTTCTGGCCCGCTGGGCCGGCCCAAGCCTGGCCCTTTGACACCACTAACTTTACAGATTAATTTTAATTGCACAACATTGATATTTGAAACACATAAGCTTTTATAAGTGTACGATGGATTCATATAATATTTTTTAAAGTCAAATAATCATTACCGTACGATGTATTCATATCGCTAAATTGATTGCATTAAAAAGATTTTCAAAAAACACATCAAAATAGATGGTCAAAAAATCATCGAATATGATCTTGGAGGAAAACAATTAAAACACAGAGATTGCCATTATAACACCATATTATCTTTGTTTAAGGTTAAGTCTACATTTTTGGTTAGTTATTTAAAAGAAAGTAAGATGACTCCATATGCTTCTATTTTTGTTCCAAGGTTATTCTTACCACACGCTTTTTAGTAACTTATTTAAGTTTACAAAATAATTTAATAAAAGGAAAATTTGACCTGTTCTTTAATCTTCCTTTATGACTTTTAATTTCTGGCAAAAAGGACTGTGATTGACGTATAATTTAATCTATTGTATCATAAATACATGATTTTTTGTTAAATAGGAAAATTGTTGATCAATGACGTGCATCGTAAAGTAAAAATAGAAATGTATCCCACACTTATATGGATAGAGGGTTGGTAAGAATTTTATTCAACTGTTAGTAAGTAAATGAATAGTAAAAGAATAATTCCGTGTATAAAAGAGAGAAAATTTCTTATTTGATTTGAACAAATTGATGACTCATTGCATAACCTTTTGAATACTTTATTTTAGTCTTTCAAATCTTAATTTCAGGGGCAATTCAACATTAGTGTTATTCATCATTCCAATAGGAAAGTTTTTTGAGTAATAAGAGATTATCTGCCGTGTGATCTGAGCGTAAACTTTCTACTCATGTCTTGCCTATACCATTTAACAAATCTTATTACACAATCAATCACAAAATTATAAGAAACAGAGCATAAAGGATGCTCTTGTAGTGCGCCCCTCCTCGAATTATTTGGTCATGCGATACTTATTGAATACAAAGAACCAAATGTATTTCGACCCCGTTGTACTTCTAAATCATTTCGGGGCACCAAGGGTGGCTGAACCATCTACGATGGGAGGAGCTAATGCACAGGGAAGAAGGTTAGATAAGAGATTTTTTTTTTCTTTGTACATATATAAGAAGATAAATTAGACGTGAACAAATGTTTTATATATTTGACAGTTCTTATTCTCACTCACATAATAACATATAATCAATAGTAAGAGTAATCCTATGGTAATTCCTTAATATTATCATTAATTAACAGTCATTTTCTAATTTTATGTAAACTACTTTCGAATTCAATTAAATTCACCTAGCAAATTATGCGCTTCCAGTATTCCACACAGCTGTCATCAGTATGATTCTTATCGTCTTACGTAATGGTATAAATTATTCATGAAATTTATATACCTGGGGATTAGATTATTGTGTTTTATCATGTATATATGCATTACTTCAGTGGAAGTAATTCTCTTATTGTTTTTTCAATTTGTAGTGTTGGCTATGCTAAAAATTACATGATTAAACGAGAAAATCAAATTGCATCTCAATCTGTGTATTTACACGGGTTCGTTAGCCTGTACATCTGAATGCTCATAAGACACCACGCCTCTCACTTTTCAATTTCACAATTGGCTGGCTAGTACTACAAGGAAAAAGATCACTAGTGACAACAATTGTTGTCACGACAAAGCACAAAGTTGTCCATTGAATGTTGCAGTGACAAGTTTTTGTTGTCAAAAGAGTTGTTCCCATAAGCCTGTCACTAAAGACATAAAGTGACGACTTTGTATAAGTTGTAACTAAATCTTAGTTCCTTTCTGATAACATCTAGTTTGTTACTTTTGAATGAACTCTAGTGACAACTTTATTGTCACCTAATGTCCTCAAATATTGTCACCGTAACTCCTTGTTGTCACCATAACCCCTTGTTGTCACAAAAGAACCCTCATGATAGACTAGAGGTCAAGATTTGGTGAAAAATTAACTTGTCACAGTACTTCATTAGTGACGATATCAATGTTGTCACAGTTAATATCTTGTAGCTTCGATGTTGTTGCAATTGTCATTTGTGACAAAACGTTGTCTGTTCAATCCCTTATAATTAAGGAGTTGGGATATATAGATCAAGGGTACTAAGAACTCCGCCTCAATTTTTCCTTGGATAATGCATTCATTAACACAAGAGGGAAGCCATAATTTCTACTGAGAATCTAGAAAGAAAGTTTGGTGAAGACTATATACTTGTAGTACCCATTGAGTCCAAAGTTTTAATAATTCGGTACTCACATTAGTAATGTGAAATTTACCATGTAATGATCTTGATGCTTAGATTGATTAGACAAGGAACTTTGAATAAGTTAATTAAGCCAATAAAGTGGCACTTCTGAAAAGTTCAGCGCTAAAAAATCTAGCAAAAATTGTGTTAGTATTTTCTTGAGGAGAATTTATTTGGCTTTTGGTTATAAGAATAGCTCTTCACAAATTCTAAGTATCATTTGTTTGAGCCCGGGGGCGGGGGCGCAAACGTTGACACCAGAAAATAAATTTTCAATCGATAGGTAATTGGCTTAAACACACTATCGATAGCCACTACCGATAGTCACTAAAAGTTGATTATTTGTCATCAACTAATCGCCACTAAATGACTTTAATGTTCAGATTATTGTTGGTAAAAGGAGAGCATGATGGATTCAAGTTTAAAATTTGAAGTTATTTTCTAAGTGGCAATAATCATTTTTTATATGGTGGTTTCTTTTCTTGTGCCAGTTATTTTCTAAATTTAGTTTGTACTATAAATATTATATGCAAAACTCATTGTAAAAGTATCATCAATCAAATCTTCTCTCTTTCTTTCTCTTTTTAAGAGAATCTTCCTTTTTGGAAGACTAAGGTAGCGTTTGGTAATACTCTCAGTTTTGATTTTCTGCTTTCAAAAAAAAAAAAACCAAAACCAGTTTTTTTTTTTTTATCTATAAAAAAAAATGAGTGTTTGATTACCCAGTTTTTTCTTTTGGGTGTTTGATTACCTAGTTTTTATTTTGAGTTTTTTTCTTTGGTGGTAGTTTGCGGTGGCGGTGGCCGACGGTGGTGGTGGCCGGTTGTGGTCGCTGGCAGTGGCTGCCAACCACCAGCAGTCGCCGACAGTGGCTGCCGGTCACCGGCGATGGGCAGTGGCGGTGGGAGGGTGGTGGTGGTAGTCTCAAAATAAAAACCAAAACTGAAAACCGAAAACTCTTTTCTGGAGTTTTAAAAAACAGTCATGTTTTCAAAACTGGTTTTCAAAACTGAAGAAAACAAAAACTGTGTGCCAAAAGCGTTTATTTTCTCCAATTTACAAAACTGGAGAAAAAATGAAAAAATAAGTGTTACCAAACGAAGCCTATGACTTTTTAGATTAGAAGTTAGATTCATTCGGTTTACATTTGGGTACAGTTTTCACAATTTTTAATCTTCTAAGCGCTTTCAAGAAGTCTTCATCAAGAGGCCAAAAAGAACCCACATATTTGAGTCAATTGTAGCAATTGCCTATAAATTGATTGTGTGTTTGCATCTAGCGAAAACAAAAGCAACGATGTAAGATTGTCAGTGTGGTTGAGAAGTCTTGAATATGAGTTGTATACTTAGGTATCCTATTTGACTCTTGTTAGGTGTATCCTGGGGACATCCATGCATTAGCAGTAAATGGACGGCGTGATGCCCACGAGGATGCGAGATGCCCACCTCTTTCACGATCTTTCACGAGATGCATGCGTGGTGGGTGCACGATGTGCATCACATGCATGTAATCTAGCCTATGAGTTTCGAACCTATTTGAACACACAAATTTTATTTTTCAGCGAGACAAAAAATAATGCAATTTTTTTTTTTTTACATTTTATGAACTATAAGGTTACACCACTCTGTGATTTATACAGAAAATAAACGTAAGTCTTCTGACTCGGTCTCCGATTAAGTCACGATCCAAGGGCTGAGAAAGCTTAAACTTGAACCGGTATTTGACTTCTTCCTTGAGGGTGATCCTTGACTTGTACAATCACCAAGATTGAAGGCGAATCTTTCTTTGATATTTAAGATCAAAGAGAGATTAATCTTCGTCTTTGAAAATGCTCGGTTGAAGAACGACACCAACTTAGTGCGTATTGTTCTTCAAATGAAGCGTGATTCTCGAGCTGTGATATGCTTCTAACAAAGTTCTGCCAGAGTGCTGACTTTGTTTGCAGAGGCTGTGTGTCTCTTTTCTCGACAAAAGCCATCTATTTATAGGCAAGCAGTGGGGCAAGGCGGTGCGGTTAATTTTAAAAACCCATGATTTGGGGCTTTAACTTTTTAATTAAATGGATTTTTCCACTTAATTTCTTTTGGTTGAATTTGACTTATTTGACTTTTTTGGTAACAATATTATAGGTTGGACCGAGTACTTTTATTTGGACTATTCCTTCAAACTTTGACTTTTAGCCCGTCATTTTGTTTGATTCCAAATGAGCATCTTGGCCTGCATTTTCTGTCGTGTCGTATATTTGATTGGTCACGAAAATTACCTACCATTGACCCGCAAAGATAATTTTTTTTAGTGTTTACAAATTATCCCCACTTTAAGACTTGTGCAGTACTTTTTTTTTTTTTTGGTACCGTTTCAAGACTTGAAGTAATCGTCTTTTATTTTTTGGCATCCACTCACTGGCTTGGGCTTGATGGTCACTCACAAAAATCATGCCAAACCAAGCCCAGCCGTCATAATTGATGTTGGGTAAAGCCTAGGGTTTCGTGCCTACCCTTCCCCTCCCCCCCCCCCCCCCAACCCAAGTCGTTAACTATTGTCCACGACTGATTCTTTATCCTGGTGGCTGGCTGACACTACAAGAAAAAAGACTTTTAGCGACGAGTAAATCCATCGCTAAAAACCTAAAATCCGTCGCTAAAAGTCCCTCGTATCCCCGTTACTAATAGTTTAGCAACAGAATTTTCAAATCCGTCGTCAAATATGTAAGTTTTGCGACGGATTTATTTTTAATTAGCGACGGAATATTCGTCTTTAATTATATTTAAATTTATTTTCTTTTTTGTTAAATTAGCAACGGAATAAATGTTTTAGCGACGGAATATGCCGTCGCTAAATAAGCTTTTTAGCGACGGAATATTCTGTCGTTAATTAACTGATAGTAGGAACACTTTTAGCGACAAAATTAATCCGTCGCCAAAAGTCAAAATTTTTTTGAAAATTTTCTATTACCAAGACCTGTAATAAAAATTTCATTTCTCAACAACAACAAGCAATAATCAATACATAAAAAAATATATATAATCAATCATAAAAAATGTTTATTATAAAAAAGACTCATTATGTACAAGCCGGGAACTGGATACAGCCGGTTAGGCGAGGGGAGAAGAGTACAAGCCGGGGGGAGGGGGAAGCTGGGAACGGGCACGATAAAGGGCTCATCAGGGGTTGCCGAGTCCCGGATCTGGATCCTGCTGATCCGGGGCCAGCTCGGCATGTCCAGCAGCGGTACCCTGCTCCCTGATCATCCTCACCACCACCGTAGCAATGCGCTGGATCTCCTCGTCGTCCAACGGACGCCGAGGAGCCGGTGTCTGTGGAGGGGCAGCGGGGGGTGAGGACGCTCCTATCACGGCACGAGCAGTCGTGCTAGGCAAGCTGCGTATGCGGCCTTTCGGCCGATTGATGACCTCCGGCGTATCCAGCCATCACTTCAACACCCTAGTACTCGCACTCGTACTAGTGGACGGTGATGGCTGCCCGGACTGCTTGTAATACCCCAAAAATATCAAAAATTTAATCTAACTGTGAGTTTGACTAATTAACGAGGATAACTGTGTAAGTAGCATTATGTAGGTGTTAATTAGGTCTCAGGAAGTGGAAAGAGGGGTTAGGGTGATTTTGTGATTAAGTTGTAATTTTTCAAAGTCGAGGGGTCAAAAATACATTTTTTGAAACTTGCGGGGCCATTTTGTGAATATGGAAATTTGGAAGGCTATTGTGCAAATTGGAAAATTGGTCACAAGATGGTGCAACCTCCTCCTGAACGGTCTGATGACTAATGTAATGTTATATTAAACAAATACATGGTATAAAGTTTAAGGTAGAAGAGAAAGAAAGTCGGGGAAGAAAAAAATAAAAGAAAGAAGAAGGAACAGTAACAGAGAAGCAGAACAGAGCACGCAGGGAAGGGAATAGGAATACAAAATTTGGAGATTTCCTAAAGGTGATCACTCCCTTTAATTTTCAGTTTGTGGAATAGGGTGTGTGGGTGTGTGTTAAAAATCTCGGTAGTGCGTGTGCTCAGGGGCGTAACCAGGAATATTTTTAAGCGGGTACAAAAATTATATATCCGTTACCAAATTTTTAATTAAAATAATATTAAAAACAAAGTGCACTTATAAAGCATACAAAAATTATTATTAAGTTTCACGAGAGTCAATAAAGACTCTTTACAAGTACAACAAAAAAAATACAATTACAAATTATACTCTGAGCGTTTACAAGCAAAATTACTAAATTACTATTCGATGAGGCCCCGAAAATTGGTAGCGCTTGATAATAGCCTCGTTCCCAATAGTTTCCATTGCCTTAATATTTCACTTTTGTTGCCAACATTATTACTATTTTTTCCTTAATTAGTACTTTTAATTGTGCTTGTACAGTTCTACAAAATTGACACCTAATCATAAGGTGTTTATTTAGAGACGTTGAGGTTCGACCTTTGTAGTATTCATACTTAATTTATTAACCGAGTAGTGTAGTTGTCTCTGTATTCTTAATGTCCAAATAAATATATCACTCATTCTACCCTTCTAATTTTGTTCATTGTAGTAGTTCCATAAACGGAAAGTACAGCAGCGCCAAAATCTTATTGGCGAAGCACATACTGAAAGAGTTAACATATGTAACTCCATGTAAGAAGAACTGGAGCACATCACATGTCTCAAATGTCTGTTGACTAATCATTTGCACCTACATAGTACCAAGAAATTTCAACACCCCAATCTAAATGAAACTGTTAATTGCAATTTGCAACATAAAGTGAATTTTTTTTACGCTTCTTTTTATTTGTGTACGCTTTATTCGTTGTTAAGTTATTAGCAACAAATATTTCCAAATAGAATCCACATAATAAGCCTCCCTAATTGCAAACAGGCAACAAGTCAATAACCACTGAATGCCTACATAAAGGTTTATGCTTTTGTTCAAATACTTGATGTTGGAAGAGAGATCAGAAATATTCTAATAACAGAAAAATATTTTGAGTTATATTACTTATATAGACAGTACTTTCACCACGCGTGCGGAGTCATACCACAAATTTGTAAGAAGCCCAAACTGCCCAATTGCCCAAATGCCCAATATAATCAGCAATTCAGCATCCAAGACTGTGGATCATATAATCCCTCAAACACAAGCAAAACAAAACAAACCATCACCATCACCTGCATAAAAATCCAATCACTATGAGTATCCTGAAAAATTTCCCGTTCATATAAAAACACTTGATCGTTTAACCAAACTAAACTTGTAAAAGTTCAAGATCCCGTATCTACTTTGATCTTATCTTATCATCTTTTCAGTCAAGACGGCAAGACCAACTGACCAACAAGATCTCAGTCTGAGTGAGTCGAGTGACTGAGTGTCTGACCTCAGATCTGGTTCTTCAAGGGCGGGTCGCGGGACTCGCGGGACTGCGGGAGGTCGTCGTCCGGTCACGGGCTCACCGCTCACGGCGTCACTCCGTCGTGACTCCCTCGTCGTCGTCGAAGGCTCGACCGCTCGAAGCTCCTGTCTGAAGGAGCGAAGGGGAGTGAAGCTGTGAAGGACTGAAGGTCAAGCCGTCAAGGTGGCCGGTGGGTGGGATCTGTCGCCGGTGTGAGAGAGAGAGAGAGAGAGAGAGAGAGAGAGAGAGAGAGAGAGTCGATTGTGCCTCTCTCGGGGAACGGGTATCAGGGATTGGGGAACGGGGTCAACGCGATTCCCAAAAAAAAATATTTTTTTCCCCCAGAAGTCAGGGGGTGCTTCACCCCCCCCCCCCTGTCCTAACGTGCGTCCGCCCCTGCGTGTGCTTACATTTTTAGTGTGCAGGGAAGTGTGTGTTGCTTCCATGGTAGCCGAGGTAGACGTATGGGGGGTGTATGTGATTGTGTGCAAGTGTATTCATGTGTGTATTTAGGAGGCGTGGGAGGGGGTAGCTGTGAATATAACGACACAAATCATGAGGTGCGTGTGTGTTTCAGTGTGTGCCATGGAGGTGCGTGAGTGTGTGTTCTTGACAGGGTGGGTAAAATGCTTCGGGTGTGTGAGATAATAGGTATTGGTGGTGTATAAGGTGTTAATGTGTGTGTTCAAATGGGTTTAGGTGATTTCAAGTGGGTTTAATGGCGAATTAATGGGTGTATGTGTATGGTGTGGGTGTCTAGGTGTTGCGGCTGAAGGTGGAAGATGAAGGTGTGTGTGTTTTTGGGGTGAAATAGTAGGTGAAACAATCTGAATAGTATTTGTTAGTGTCGCTAAAGACCAAAATTAATTAAGCAGGTTTCCACAAATTTTTAAAAGAAGTTCGGACCAGATTTAGCCAAAGTACAAAAAATAGACCCCAGTTATTTTTAGAAGACCTATGTCGTGGAAACTTTTCAAATTTTTCCAAGGTCGGGAAGGGGGTGAACGGACGCAGGAAGTTTGAAACTTTACGATGAGATTTAAAATACCAAATGAGCGCGGTTTTGCGCAAGACTTTTATGAGGACTCTATGATGCTGAGACGTTCCATTTCCTCAGATTATGGGTCATTCTGAAGTTGTTAGCTATTTTTGGCTAAATGGGCTTTTAAGCGCACGATCCGAACACTAGTTCAGGATTTTTGGGCAAAAAAATTCTAAAATGCTTTTTAGCTCAAGAATGATTTCAGGAGGCTTAAAATAACGTTTTAAAGTACTTTTGAGATTTTTCTGATGCCGGGAACCCTCAGGGGGCATTTTGGTAATTTGCCACCCGGAGAAGGGTATTTTGGTAATTTTTCTGGTAAAGTTTTTCGAAGGACTTTTTAGTCCGGGAAGGGTTGTAAAACACCTAAAAAGTAGTTTTAAAGCGATATTGAGGTGTTGGGGGTGTAGCGGCCATCATGGGATATTTTGATAATTTGTCATGTTGACGCCAAATTTTAAGGAACGCATGTAATTCAGCGTTCGGAGTGGTGAAAAGTGAGGAATGGTGTTAATATGTTGAAATAATGAGATAGTGGCCATTGCTAATGTGTTGGTAAGTTAGGTTAAGGATCCAGTTATTGGACCAGATTAACAAGCTGTCGTAAGACGCTATAAACGATTAAATGGGAAGGGGTAGAATAAGGAGTGCGTATATGTTGAATGATGACTAACGAGCATGATATGATTTGACTAGGTGATGCAGGTCGTTGCGATCAGAGATTGCGAGTTACTTCGGCTATAAGCCAATCATGTAAGGACAATGCGGTTCTGTTTTGCTAATTAATTGTTCTGGTTAGCATACCATGTTGATGACGTTTATGTTGGACTCTTGTTGTTATGATTTGACACCGGTAGTCATTGTGACCGGTATACGTATATTTGAATTGTGTTGTTGAGGACTTAGGGTAGAATAATTCCCTTAGTCCGCCCTGTTGATAGAATTTAGTGAGGATGATGGGTGTCCCAGTATGCTATGATTCGATTCGATTAGCATACTTGAAGTTGATGATGGTGTTGTGAAGGGGTTATCGTGTGGTTGTTGTGAGATGCCGACAGTTATTGATAGCCGATATCTCTTCTCTTTGAGAACACTATTGAGGACTTGTGGCAAACTTCTCCCGAGTCCGCCCTATCGTTGATGATGATGTTGTTGAGGTCGTTGCGTGTTGTTGTGAAATGTCGGCACTTATTGGTAGTCGACATTTCTCTTATGTAAGGGCGTTGCTGAGGGCTTGTGGTAATCTTCTCCCAAGTCCGCCCTGTTGATGATGTCACGTTGAACTCTTGTTATTATGTCTGAACATCGGTTGATTTGTTGATCCGGTATTCCTTGTTGAGCTGTGTTGTTGAGGACGTAAGGTGAAACAAATTTTTCCTTAGTCCGCCCCGTTGAAGAAGTCATGCTGCTTGGTTGTAAGGCAGTTAGGGAAAGCACTCTAAATGAGTTTCCTGTTTGTTGACATTGTCTCTTTTATTTACTTGAGACTGAGATGAACATCCCGTAAAATGGGACATCAATATGAGGAGGATGGCCTATGAATTATAATCACTGGCCAAAGAGGATGAATGTTGCTCGAGCAGAGTCTGTCGTGTCTGGTCGAGTCCTGTCCGTCGTGTCCATGTGCATTGCATTTGAATTTCTTTTGATATTGATGATTTTAATGATTTGTATTTCAATGATGTTTATCTTTATGACCTTGGATTTCGGGTCCACTTGCATAGTCGGTCGGTTAGTCAGTCCATTCCATAAGGAGGTGGCAGTAATACTGTTCTGTTGGGCCTTAAAACCGCTCAGTCTAACGAAAGAAAAATTATCGTTTGACAATTATGCTGATGTCAAAATTTTATTGAAACTCTTGATTCATTTCTATCGTTGAGATGGTTATTATTCCTCCGAGTCTCTTGAATCATTTGTACACGATACTCTTCGTGTTGTCTTTACTGGGCGATTTGCGCTCATTCCTTATGTTGTATTGTGCAGGTTATAAGGTTGATCAAAGGGAACCTTCTAAAAAGGAAAAAAGAAACAAGCTAGAAAAGTTGAACAAGGGGATCAGTTGTGTGAGGTAAGACCAGCTAGGAATTGTGGGATAAAGATTGAGTTGCGAGATAAGTTGTTAAGAGTCCTACGACTACAGTCGTATATTGGGTTGTAAACATTTATGTTGTTTTAAGACCTGAAAGTCTTCCGATGCAGTATGATGTATGTTTATAAGAAAATTTTTGTAAGGACGCAATTTGGAGCGTTTATCAATGATGTATGAGTATGAGAATGTAGTTGCTCTGTATTCAGCACAAGGTTTTGAATGTGATTATGGTTGATAACTCAACCCGGTGATGTCACCTGGGTTGAGGGTGTCACACTGCTGATCAGACCCCCTAAGCTGTTCATACGAGGCCTGCAAAAACAGTGATTTAACGATATGTTAGGGCATTAATTAACGCAACAGACATTGAGGATATAAAGACAAAAAATTAACAACTTAAACAAATTGACTCACATCGATCCGCTGGGCAATATCTGAAATATAGTCGCCTGCCCGGTGCGCCTCGTCCTTGTCCTTCTTCCGCACGTGCGTCTGACTATAGGTCAAAACTATGACCTTATCCTCCTCCAGATCCGGGTGCTCAACCGCATTCATGTGTCAGACGATGTCGTTTGGCACCGACCCCTCCATGTGCGTCGGATCTCTGTTCTGTCTGTTCTCGGCCCCGCTTTTACTCTTGGCGTCCCAGCCTGGATTCGCAGCCCACCGATCTATCATCTCCCTCCATACACCGTGAGATATCCAATGTGGGGTATATCTCGTCATCTCCGTCATCGGGGTACCCTCAGGCAGCATCTTCTTCGCCCGGTCCCATACGTTGTGGAGCCATCGGCTGAAATTCTTGCCGATATAAGCAAAGAAGGCCTGCTGCCCCAGTGCCTGCTGCTCAGGCGAGTCACACGTGAACCCCTCCTGCACGGCATTCAATAACACAAATTAGCAACAGAAAACAAACTCTAATTAAACAAAAACTATCGCTGAAAAAAATACTTCGCCGTATCAGCCACTCCTCCCATAGGGTACAGTCGTATTGGAGGAGTAGTACATTCTTTGAAGCCGTGATGTGACCGGAAAATATCGCAATATCTTCCATACAATGTTTTTCTTCTACCCTTTGTCTGGTTTGTACCTCGAATGATCACATACTGGACACCGTGACAAATCCTTATTCTCCTTCCAGAATAATACACAATCATTATTGCACGCATCTATCCGCTCATAGCTTAACCCAAGTTTCCTCATCATCTTCTTCGCGTCATAGTACGATGGCGGTAGCTTTTCACTTCCGGGTATTAGTTATTTGATTAAGGTAACAAACTCGTTAAAACCTTTCTCACTCAGCCCGTGGTCTGATTTCAACTGTAATAACCTACTAACCGCAGACAGCCGTGTGTGTTTCGAAGCTCCATCCCACAGCGGCTCTTTCGCAGCTCTCAACAACTCATAAAATTGATGAGCCCCTTGTTCGGCGGTTGTGGACTGTCGTTACCCCAGTCAACATTAGCATGCCCAGCATCCATAATCATATCTCGGTAATCATATCGTGCCTCCTCCTTAACTTCAGCTTGACTAGCCGGGTTGGATGACAATATTATTGTTTCCCCGTGCTACGTCCACCTTGTGTATCCACCCATAATCGTACCGACAAAGATTCCATTTCACTTTAATTCTTTTTCTCCAATGCAACAACTCACATTTACCGCACGGACACCTTATCTTATCAAGGTCAACATGTGCAGGATGCGCATAAGCGAAGTCGAGAAATTCATCAACGCGACACTCAAAATCTTCAGCATTCTTCCTTTTCATCCAACTTCGATCGACTGACATGACGACTGAATTATCGTACTGTATACCACCTTCAATTATGACCAGTCATTAGGCATTGCCGATGTAAATATGAATGCATGAATGTTACAACATGTCTATATATTTTCCCTCCACTCTCTAACAGGTAGTGGTCATATCTCATTCAGAAAAACACATGTTTATAAAACAGTGAATAACTCATGCGTAGTCCCATGTCTGCGAAAAATTTGGCAGCACCTCCCCGCATTTCTCCAAGTACACGACATCGATTAGGTGTTGTAACATCCATCTAACCTTGCCTTGCAAGGTTTGACGGATGTTAGAACACCAGATCTGTATGCACCCGGAGAAACACACGAGAACGTGTACCAAATATCCACGACATAGAACACAAAGCATGAGTCAAAACATTGTTTTATAAACAGTTAGCCCCGTACGTTTATCATATTCGTTTTCTGTTTTTAGCAATGATGATGAAAAAGATTCTTTTTTTGCGTACTTTTACCATTTTCTGTTTTCGTTTTGGATAAAATTACTCAAATAGTAACAAAAAACTGAAAACACCTAAAAGGTGTTTTCAACTGTTTTTCACTCAAACTTAACCCAATATAAGAAAAAATAGCTAAATTTTTTTTTGTGAAAATGATAAAAGTACAGGAACATGTTTTCAAACTGAATATGAAAATCGTGAAAATGAAAACAGAAAATGAAAACAGAAAACAAATATGGTAAGCGTACGGGGCCTTACCTTTTCCAAATTGTCTAAACTGGACATCCAAAGGCTCATTACAAAGCATTACTTTGTAATGAGTACCTTTGAACGGGAACTACGGGTTTTTATGCATGCATGCGTTCAAAAATTGATAACATATGCAAGAATCTTTCCGAAATATCAAAACTGCAGAAAGATCGTTACATATGTTACCAATTTCACATTAAATAGAATTCGTTGGCAACGAGTTGAACTATCTCGTTGCCAATGGACTTCCTAAAACAACAACTAATATAAAGAAGGCAGGGTTTTTAAACAACGAGTAATTGACCCCTCTCTGGGCAGTATGGAGTAATTATGGGATGTACGAGGGCTAATTAGGGTTAATTACGAGTATTAATTATAGCTAATTAGGGTTGATTAGTACTAATTAGGGTTATTTATTCATAATTAGGGTTTAATTATGCCGAGTAGTGTTGATTAGTCCTAATTAGGCTTAATTGGGTTATGTTAGGGCTAATAATTGTTAATGAGGGCTAGTTTTGGATAATTATAGCTAATTAGGATTGATTAGGACTAATTAGGGTTATTTAGTCCTAATTAAGGTTTAATTGTGCCGAGTAGTGCTGATTAGTCCTAATTAGGCTTAATTGGGTTATGCTAGGGCTAATTAATGTTAACTATGGCTAGTTTCGGATAATTATAGCTAATTAGGATTGATTATGACTAATTAGGATTATTTAGTTCTAATTAGGGTTTAATTGTGCCGAGTAGCGTTGATTAGTCCTAATTAGTGCTAATTAGGCTTAATTGGGTTATGTTAGTACAAATTACAACTAATTAAGCTAACTATAATCAATATGCGCGTAATTCGGTTCATTTGGGGTAATTACAGCTAATTTGATTTTCATTGGTTCTTAGGGTTAGTTAAAACTAATTAGGCTCGTTAGAGCTAATTAGGGTTAATTTTGATTTATTAAAATATTGTTAATCAGGACTAATTATGGCTAATTATAGCTAGTGCTGGAGCCACAATGAGATTCCAGGGGGTGCATGCTAAAAATGTCGCGTTAACCTAATTAACCTAAATTTAATGCACAGTCAACAATCTCAATTCCGACACCTCATATAGGGTGTCGATATGGTGTCCGATATGTGTCTGACACCTCCGGACACGTGTCTGAGACATACCGACACGTGTTCGACGCCTCCGGACACGTGTCAGATGCCCACCGACACCACCTCCGGACACATCGGCATACGTTGATTTACTTTTTAAATGTCGGACACTGTCGATCAGACGTGGTGTCCGTGTCGGTGCTAACTAATAGGTATCTCAATCCAATTAGGTCCCATCCTCCGTCAACAATCTCAATTCTCAATTCTCAAATGCTCAATGTAATAAAAATGAAAAAAAATCACACATTCAATCCACTTGGGTCCCTTCCTCTGTCCATACTCTCAATATCTTAAATGCTCAATGCACGATTAACAATCTATAAGCATCAATTAACAACCTAAAATCATCAATTAATAATCGCAATTACTTCAAATGCACAGCTAATAACCTAAAATCATCAATTAACAACCTAAAATCACATATCAATAATCACAATTCTCAAATGCACAATTAACAACCTAAAATTATCAAACAAATTATCAATGTTCAAATGGGAAAAAATTGTTCAAAATGCACATATCCGATGCGCTTGAATTATTTCAATTTAGGGTTCGATTGTATTAGGGCATTCAATTTAGGGTTCAATTAGTTTAATTTAGGGTTCGATTCGATTAGGGCATTCAATTTAGGATTTAATTATGGTTTAATTAGTTCAATTTAGGGTTCAATTAGAGGGTTCAATTAGTTCAATTTAGGGTTCGGTTGATTTGGGGCATTCAATTTAGGGTTCAATTAGGGGGTTCAATTATTTCAATTTAGGGTTCGGTTGGATCAGGGCATTCAATTAGGGGTTCAATTAGTTTAATTTAGGGTTCGATTCGATTAGGGTATTCAATTTAGGGTTTAATTAGGGTTCAATTACTTCAATTTAGGGTTCAATTAGTTCAATTTAGGGTTCGGTTGATTTGGGGCATTCAATTTAGGGTTCAATTAGTTCAATTTAGGGTTCGGTTGGATTAGGGCATTCAATTTAGGGTTCAATTAGTTTAATTTAGAGTTCGATTAGATTAGGACATTCAATTTAGGGTTTAATTAGGGTTCAATTAGGGGTTCTATTAATTCAATTTAGGGTTTGGTTGATTTGGGGCATTTAATTTAGGGTTCAATTGGATTATAGCATTCAATTTGGGGTTCAATTAGGGGTTCAATTAGTAGCACTTCTCCTAAGGTTAGTTGCAGCGGGTGAAGGAAGCGAGAGCTTAGCGTACCCAGGTGCCAAAGTGCAAGGCACATCACAAAGCGGGAATCAAGTTTCACAGTAATACATGTACATAATATTTTTTTGCAAAATATAGCAAATCTCTCAATATTATTTTCTGCACTAGCTCATACTCCGAAACAGAACAATAGTCGAATATAAATTTAACAACTTTCTTCTGTTTGTTGCACATTTTCCTATCTTTTCCTGGTCATCAAGAAGATACTCAGTAGAAACAATCCATTAACCAAACAACTACGAATTTTGCTCAAGCCAATTACTGAAACCCTAGATGCAAAACTAGTGAAGGAAGAAGCACAAAAACAGCAAAGTCAAAGAATAATCCAACAAATTTCTTCTTTATTGTAAGTTTTCCCACTTTTTCTCAGTAACCAAGCATATTATCAGTACGCATAATCAATTAAACGAACAATTATGCGTTTGCTAAAGCCAATTACAGTAACGCTAGATAGAAAATTAGTAAAGGAACGATAACGAATTCGTGTCTACATTATCTATGTAGAAAGACACTAAAACAGCAAAGTTTCGATTTTTTACTTCCTGCACTACCTCGTTTCCTTAAACAATCAACGGAATTCGTGAAATTCACTTCGCCGAATCACAGCAAGGAGCTTACTAAATTTTGAAATTCACTTCGCCGGAATCTGGTGACGGCGGCGGAAACAAAGGCGAGATCCTCCGGCGACCAGTTTGGGTTAGGTCACCTGCTTCGTTCTCTTTTCTTGATGCTGTAAGAAGTAGACTCACCGTCGGGGGTGGGTTGCCGTCTATGACAGAGACGAAGGTGGGTTGCCGTAGATGTGAAGGTCGTCGGTGCACCGGTGAGAGAGTGGCTGTTTGGCAGTGGTGGCGCGGCATCGAAGGTGGGTTGCCATAGATGTGAAGGTCGTCGGTGCACCGGTGAGAGAGAGAGAGAGAGAGAGAGAGAGAGAGAGAGACGGGAGAAAGGAAAAGAAAAAGGGGTGTGATATTTTATAAGACTTTTAGCAACGGACTAATTCCGTCGGTAAATCCGAACATTCAACGACGGAGTTTTTACTGACGGAATTATTCCGTCGCTTATATATTTTTTAAAAATTATCAAAAATTATAAAATTGTATAAAATATTTAGCGACGATACTATCCGTAAAAAAAAGTGCGTCTGTACGTAATAGTCCGTTGGCAAACACTTTTAACGACGGAATATTCCGTCGCTGAAAATATTTACCGACAGATATTTATCGACAGCCTATTCCGTCGCTGAAAGATGTTTTTAGTGATGGAATGTCTTCCGTCGCTAAAAGTCCGTCGCTAAATCTGTCCTTTCTTGTAGTGTGATTCCTTTTTCTTGCCTGTTGGATTTCAGCGAAGGTTAGCAGATACATGTCTGTTTAATCTAGCAACAACACATATTCTCAATACTAACATCTCACTACAGGTCTCATTTTGCTGCTAGTATATCTGCAGGCTTCCATGTCTTGAGTGATCTCGTCTGAGCATGTTCAATCGCTTTGAATAATGATCAACCATAGATTCTTACAAAGACCTTTTCAAACATCAAGCGAAAACAAACGCGTATACCCAAAGCATTATCAACACTACATAGTCTTAGATCCCCGAATCAGCCCTGAGGCCATGGTCACAAAATTGCATTCTAAATAAATTCCATCAAAAACACATTGTTCTCAACCTATCAAGCCGCACTCATGGAACCACTATGGGTCCAGTTTTGCACGACACGTCGATACTCGTACTCAACTGGTCAAAACGCGCACGCTCAAGTCTCATGCATTTTCTCTTTTTTACAATTCTTCGCTAAATTCTTTTCGTACGACTCTTTTTTTTTAGCTAGTGAGACGACTTCAGCGTTCCTCAACCTTCGCAACCCCTTTCTTGCTCAGTCGGTCGCACATCTTCCACCAACTCCCCTTCTGAAATAACCTCGGCATGCCTCAACCTTCATATCTACCACCCCCCCCCCCCCCGAAAGGACCTCGACACGCCTCAACCTTCGTCATCCTACTGATACAATCGCACCATCGGCTTTCGGTCACATTATCATGCCCCCAGCACTATACACAGTCTACCGTGCACATGCGCCGTGTTGCTGATACAGTCGCACCCGTCGACTCTCTATCACACTATCATGTCGCGGGCATCGCACATCCTACCGCGCCCACCCGTCCTACTGCTTTTACAGTACCCCTCTGCCCCCTCCTCCCCCAGCTTTCCATCACATTACCACGCCCCACGTGTTGGTCCATCCTTTCACCATATCATGCACACCTTGCCTTGGTCGTGGAACATGCTTCAACCGCTCCCCAGAGTGTGCAGCATCTTGTGGGGATAGGTGACTCCTCCGGGACACTATCTCCGCGAGAGAGCTCTAAATGCTCTGGCATGAAGACTCTATTTTTCTACCAGGTAGACGGCTCTTCCGGGATACTACTTCGGTCTGTCAGGCAACTCTTCCAGGACTCTACCTTGGCGTGCTTTGAGTGCTCCGGCACAAGGACCTACCCGCGGGGATAGGCTTGCTCTTTAAGACATTATCTCCGCTAGGGAACTTCAAGTGCTCTGGCACGAAAACTCCTCATCTGCTAGGTAGACGGCTCTTCCAGGATGCTACCTCTACCTGTCGGGTAGGCGACTCCTTCGGGACACCTTGGCGTGCTCTGAGTGCTCGGACACAAGGATTCACCCATGGAGATTGGCTCGCTCTCTAAGACATTATCTCTGCCAGGGAGCTCCAAGTGCTCCAGCATGAAGACTCTATTTCCATCAGGTAGATGTCTCCTCTGGGATGCTACCTCAGCCCGTTGGGTAGGCGACTCCTTTGGGACATTACCTTGGCGCTCACCGAGTGCGACACAATGACTCACCCACGGGGATATGTTCGCTCTCTAATACACTATCGCCGCCAGGGAGCTCCAAGTGCTCTAACATGAAGACTTTCATTCCGCCAGGTAGACGGCTTTTTCAGGATGCTATCTCTGCCCGTCGGGTAGGTGACTCCTCCAGAACATTACTTTGGCGCGCTCCGAATGCTCCGGCACAAGGACTCACCCGCCGGATATGCGACTTCTCTGGGATACTATCTCCACTAGGGTGTCTGCGTGACTAGGTTACGTGCTCCAGCACTAAGGGCTTTCATCAGCACCTCTAGGGATTATGACCCCCGGCTCAGTCCAAGACAGAAGCAGGTCTCTAGAGGGCATTACGCTTAGTCCGTCGGTAGTTAGGTGTCGTGTCTTCCCCATCGCTGCCGGGTCCTCGGCATCTCTCGACACCCTGTGCGACATAACAAAGGCTTTGGACTGGTGGCTAGATCATGGGGGATTTCTGGCCACACCGGTGTTGTGTGAGCCAGTCTTTCCAAATAGACAGAGTGACGATGTGGGGGTAGGCCGGGTGAATATGCGATCCAACAGTCCGTGGAGCTCCGGCACCTATGGCCCTCTCGGTGACCTGCCACTTTCGGGGAGCGCGTTGATGACATCATCATCTTAACCTTTCTAAATAGGGTTTTGAGAATTCACTAAAAAACTTTCTAACATTTTCATAACTCACATTCACTGTCTCATTCTAGAATTCTAGAGAGAGAAATATACAAGACCTTGACTCTGGTCTTAAGCATTGGACTGTGACTGTCGTTGTGTATTCACCCTGCCTCATCGCCCTGATAGCACTGCCATCCTCGGGCTCTGTTTGGGAAGTCCTTGGTCTCTATCCTCAGTTTATCCTTGTTATGTCCCACATCATCACACTTGGCATCTGACTCGAACTGCATTCCTTGTGACACTTCCATGTCGACTGCGAACTGACTTCCTTGGCATCACATATAAGAGAGCAAGAGGCATGGATCATGAATAATGGATTTTTTTTACTCTGCCAATCTCCCTCTTGATCCCGTCGGTTGACCCTTGACCTTATCGGTGACCGACAACTTTTATACGAGTAGATTAATTGACCAATTGCCCTCTTACGCCATTTTTGTTACCCTCCCTCTCGGTTTAAAATAGTTAAAAAAAATATGATTGTGGTTTTAGAATCGTGGCCCACCAAATCAAATCACTCACCTACACTGTGCAAGCAGTCGCTGCTGCAGCCTTTTGCTGCGGTTGCCGTTGCAGCCCTTTTGCTGTGGTTGCCGCTGGTATGCCGTCAGCACGCCTTTGCCCTCCACCGCCGTAGTTGGTCCATAGATAGTGTTTGTTGTTGAGATAGACTCGCCCTTCTGTAGTCGGCTGCACGGGCTGGCCATAATCTCATCTAGGCAGTCATCGAGGTAGTCGCCGACATGCCATGGTGCTCTAATCTTGGGTCGCCATCTCTATTCTCTTCTGCCTTGTTTTCTCTTCTGACCACCCCCTCCCCTCTTTTTTTCTTCGTGCCTTGGGCTGAACACCCTTCTATCTTCTCTCTTTGACTTTATCTTTTGTTCTTTTATCTCCTTTCTTGAGTGTTGAACCTTTTTTAATTTTGATTTTGGTTTCTTTTTTCCTTGTTTTTTTATTACATTAATGAAATGTAAAACAAAAGCAGTAAACCTCTTTTTTTTTCCTAGTACTTGAGTATTCACATTGCATAGGTTGCGCTCATCTGTATATACATGTTTGTATATCGATCTTTTTTAGAGGACATTGCGTCGTTGAGGCAATCGTATTTATTGACACCTTGGCTTGCATCTGGATCCAATGGCGATAATGACGTCAAAGTACTTTTGCGAAAAATGTGGTCAACGTGGCTAAGAGTTGACTTTTTATGTATGTTAAGTCATCTATTGACTTAACGGATTTGACCGCAACAAGGATCTACCGACTGGCTGCAGAAATGCGCTCGACATGTCTTGCATGTAGACTTCCCCTCTTGTGTGAGTCCTCTGCTGACCTACATTATAAACACGCCGCAGCATGACTTAACCAACTAGCTCCATAAATGCCCTCGACATGTCTCGAATGTGGGCTTTCTCTCATGTGCGAATCACCTGTTGACATGCATTTAGACCCAACTATAGTAAGGCTTATCCGATTAACTCCAGAAGTGCACTCGACACGTACTACACATGGACTTCCCCTCCTTTGCGAGTCCTCTATTGACCTGCATTCTGGACCCAACTGCGCAAAGGTTTATCTGATTGACTCTAAAAGTGTGCTCGACGCGTCTCGCACATGAACTTTAGTTGCATAATTTACTTTTCCTTGTTCTCTTGTTATCGTTGTTTTCAGTCATTGCAACACCTCGATGGTCAGTCATTATAACACCCTTCTGTTGACCATTATATCATTTTTTTATAGATTCTAAAACATGGTCTTCTCCAAGGAAACGGTGACCTCTAACCAGCCATACCTTGTGATCATGGATGAAGAGGATCATAGCATTGATGACGGGACTCCCTTACTAACATGACCGTCTGTCGTGACCAGGCATGCTATAATAGGGAAAAAATAAGCAAGACCCGCCGAATTTGTTAACATGGTCGGTTGATTCTACTGAGGATAGAGGTCCCACGATGCTCATTCTAAGGTCCTCCAATCATGGGGGACATTTACAGAATGAGTGGTGAGATTTCATACACCTCTTTTCTACTAACAATGGGTTGAAGATTTCCTTGGGCGTAGCAGGAGATTCTTATGAAAGCCAAACTCTATGATGCCATTTATGCTTCCTTATTCCTGTAAAACTGAAATGCAAATGTTTTCCAGTCATTTGTGAATGTCGGTGTCCCACCACCAATATGCTACACAGTATTTTGGGAGAGATGTCTATTTCTTTATGGGACTTGCATCGACTCACAGAACTTCCCATTTGCGGAACGATCTAAGACGAGATAGTTCCGAGTAGAGGTAATCTTCTAGCAAAGGATAAATGAGGAAATTATCTTGTCCCTTTTAGTTGTCAGTATCTGCTTGCAGCATATCATCACCTTTGTCAAAAGGTTTTAGTAGGATGGACCCAAAGATCAACATTCCAGAATGGATAAAGTTTTGGTACGGTGGACCCTTTCGCTATCAATCTAAGATTAGTGGAAAGAATGGACAAGTTTCTGGTTCTTCCAGCACTCCCTTAAGGGTGATCCCTTCTTTGCGGGGTTAATCAACGAAGTATCATGGCGCGTTCATTAAGGTCGAAGATGATGGTTGTCACGAAGAGGTGTATCTGACAGCTTTATTTTCTTGCTGCTAGTGCTTCTTCTGTCTCCCAGTTAGAGAACTACTGCAGATTCATGCTGGCACCTTTTAGTATGATGGCCAAGGGTCATATGTTTGGCCTAGCTGGATTTATCTTGAAGAGCATTTATACAAGGTTTCGAGGCATTTCTGCATCTTCACACTTTGGAAAGAGTAGCAATAGTTTTCTGGTACATTACGTTTATGTTTGGTTAGCACAGTATTTTTAACACCAATCATTGTGTTGGTTCTCTAATGCTGAAGTACTCGGCGAAGGTCTAGCTATCGCATATGGTGAATTTTCTGCTCACGAACGCATCATGCAAGTGAAGGACTTTGCTTGGCCTTCGAATACGCTGCAAATAAGTCAAGCCCAAACTCATACTAACAATAATGAACTCTCATTATCAAACTTCAACTACTTCGTGAGCCTCTACTCCATCTACCTTATCTTGCACTGCGAAGAACTTTACACCCTTGACCCACACTCTCCTCACATGTTTTCAACGCACTCAGGGTTCTATCAGAATCTAGCTGGTGAACACGATGGTGAAGTCCTTTTTATCTCTTTGAATCATCCTCACGGGTTCTATATCTCTAGCGTTGGTTATAACATGAAGTCTATATTTGAGATCCCTGCTTACTCATCTGTAACTCGGCGTTTATACCAAATGGTGGAATAGAGTATATAAGGAGTATTTTTTAACCAGTCCGACAAAGGTAGTCGACCATCCCTAAACCCCAGAGGTAGGATGGTGCAGTCAATGTTGCTGGTAGCTCTTCGTCTCGTAAGCGTTTTTTATTGACCAACGAAAGTGATGGTGGTTCAAACAAACCTCTCAATGGCATGACCATCTATAGGTCTGACAGAGAGGACATCAATGTGTTTCCTTGTCCAAGACGTTTGAGGAAAAAGGCTGAAACTTCAGTCAAGTAGGAAACCTTGATCTCCAGAGAAATAAGGCCCACTTATGATGATGACAAGATATACGCCTTGGTAAAATATCAATTCCAATGGACCCTACAGTGACAGTCAATTCTTCAGTTCACTAGTTCTTTTATGGTGTTCCAAGTTCGTTGTAGCCCATTGAGGGCATACACGCATGACTCTTTTTTTCATATAAGATAAATGCACAAATTTTGCTCTTATCATGCTCCTCATTCGCCTTCTCCTTTTTTGTTGTTTACAATTAAAGAGTGCTGCTTTTGGCAACAGGAATGATTTTATTTGTGAAGGCAGTGGCGATTCGATGGAGGGATTATGCTCGTTTGATTGCATGACAAAAGGGATCCCGATATTGTCAGGGTCTTATACTCAACATGTCTTACCGTGCCCAGTTCTATCAGGTTCTGGATATGTGTCGCATGCCTCTGGGTCGACGTCAGCTAAGATGTAGCCCATGATGCAAGAAGAAAAGTCAAATATCAAGTTAGAACGAGTTAGCCCAAGCTTCCCAATCATGGGCATGGCATTCACCATTGTAATCAGCCAACTTATGTAGCGACGCTTGCTTTTAGCGTCGGCTTGGTTTATTCTGAAGCACATCTTTAGGTGGCCTATTAAATGGAATGCATTAAAGAACAATTCACCAAAGAATCTCATGAGTAGATTTTGAGTCATGAAGAAAAGTTTAACTAGATCTTTATTGTGATTATGATGGATGTTATGGTTCTATCTCCAGTCCAGAGGCGGGTCAAGGCCTTTATGTTACTCACATCAGAACATATCAGGAATTGCAGTCGCGGCATACAGGGGCACTGAATTCCTTTGCGCTTGCTAAACAATTGGCTTATGTTGAAAGTCACATCAATGAGGTTAAATTAGTTAAAGGGAATGGGTTAAGTCCAGTCAGACTCTCTGAGACCAACTATAACGAGTGAAGTAAAAGTGGGAGACTTTGAGGCGAGAATTAGCACAGCTAGATTCAAAAGCATAGAAACTTTAGCTTGAGATTACTGAAGCTGACGAGGAGATATCTCGAAGCCAAAAAGCTATTGCCAAGTTGAAGACATATCACACCATTTTACAGTAGACCCCTATAATTAGTGTTGACGATGCTGCTAAGCTTGAAGCATTATATAGGCGCTCGAGGATGAAAGCAGGAAGATCTCTGAGCTACGCTACTATGATGATTTTTGTAACTTTTCTCTTTTTTCCTTATTCAACATGTTGAGATCTTGTTCATAATAACCCAAGATTATTGAATGCAAAGATGATGATTCTCTAGTAGCAATAATTTTTTTATATATTTTTTCTTGTTTGTTTGAGGGAACTCAAAAAATTCTCCGAGTGGCCTACGTACTTAAGAAGCGATCAAGTCATAACGTAGTTCAAGTTGAAAATGTGAATGAATATTTTTTTTTGGGCCATTTACATTTTTAGTTCGTGCTAACTAGGAGGATTAGCCGCTTTAAGGATAGTATTGCTTTAAGAACTTCCTGTTTATGGGTCCTACTTGTAGACCATCTTGATCGGCTATCTTGTAGGCTCCATTGGTGTAGACTTTCTTGACTACTTGAGTGGTCTCTCCTTACTTCAAACAGGCTGCTGTTAAAGTTTGAATGCGATCAAACACTGAAGTCCATGGTAGATCAGGTTGTTCACCATCTTCCTTGTCAACTTCTTCGGCGGTGATGTACTTTGTGTTAACTTTATTTTGTTTGCTCTTCAAGAAGACCTGGATAGGTCGGTCGGGATTGAATCCAATAGTCATCCTTGGCGGACTGAGTTGGTGCCCTTGTTGCCTTAACCACTTTTGAGTTTCGTTAAGCCCGTGGACTCGTTCACCTATTAATCATGGACTAATAAGTTCTCCTATTGGTACCGAATTTTCCAATAGCCTTTGAGCTTTAGGATCAAAACCTTTATAAGTCTTCATAAAGGGTGGATGCGGATGTTTGGCCTTGTCTCATAAAGGCTCGACAAATCCCTGTAGTGGCAGTCTGACAGTCCCCAATGGTTATAAGAGGTACGGTCAACTCTCCTTCTAAGACTTGGATGTCCACCTTCTTTGGGACTTTTGAAACTTTGGCCTTTTTCAGCTCGATCAATTCAACAAATGGTGATTGCCTCTTTGCTTTGCGAGACTGAAGGATGTACCTAAAGACATGTGACTACTTTCGAGCCTCTTTGAATGGGGTTTCTTTTCTCCTGATACCAAGCTTTTCAAGACTTTTTTAGTTTCATGTTGTAAGAGCACCATTATTTGTTTACCGTTTTGAGGCTCATTTTTCTTAGTGAAGGAGATTTTTGTCGGAAGACTCTCTTGGGACGTTTCAGACTCCATATAGAACTTTGCGTCTATGAAATGAGACTCTACTTCCGTAAAAGGTTTAGAGTCGCCATCAACCTTCTTTTCTCCATCCCTATATAACTTAAGACATTGATGTAGGGTAGATGGCACAACTCCGTTCTCATGAGCCGAAGGCTAAACTAGCAATAAGTTGTAAGAAGTCTTGGCATCGATAACGTGAAACAGAGTGTTAGATTTTAACTCCCCGATAATAAGCCCGAGGCGAATCATGTCGATATTTCTTTGCCCCCTTGGTTAAGGCCTTGTATCATCAGACGTCTTTTGGAAAGCTCATCTTTAGTAATTCCAATTTGTTTCATGATGAAATTTGGCATCATGTTCTCTGCTGACCCTCCAACAATGAGCATCCGGTTCACATTTTTTCCCCAGATATATCCTGAAACGAGGGTAGGTCAATTGTTCAGTGTAGAACCCAACTATAGGCCTTCGTCCGTGAAGGTGACAGCTACACAACAGGATGTACACATGGCGGTGTAGTCCCAAGGCCATCGATTTCACTAATAGCAGGTCTATAATTCACCGGATCGTCCAAAATCTTTTTCAGCATTTCGTGTGTTGGTTGGGGCATGTCGAGCGTCTCCTAAAGTGTAAATCGTGGAGGTAAGCCTCGCAAAGATGTCAATATGTTGTTGTTGTCTTCGCCAATTGCCTCCTCATTTGAGTCATGTTCATCTACGTGATAGAGACCATGCAGACAGTTATGGCCATGTCATCCTCCCAGTAACTACTTGGAAAGAAGTCTCCTAGAGTAATTGGTTTAGGAAGGTCTTTTCAAAAAGCTTCGTCGACGTCCCTGAGAATCCTCTTAGCAGCGTGCCTTCTCCCTTTATTGCGTTGTTGTTTGCCCTTTTCTTAGTTCTTTTCTCTATGAAATGGTTGTAAAGGAGTCATTTGTTGCTTCTTTGCTTTCTTCTACATGAGTAGCGCCTATCCATCATTTTTTGTATATGCGAACCGGTCACTTTTAGTTGACACCTCCGGCACTTCGTGAGGGAGTTGAACTTTTACGGGGCTCCAATGTCCCGAATTGGATAGTCATCACAAGTAACCCCGATGTCAATGTACTGTTAGACGTATTTAGGTCCTTAAAGGGAGTCACATCACCTAAGACGACCGAGAAATGGTTCTACTCTTCTACCTTGCCAATGTCTAACTCAATTTTTCCATTCTTCGCCAATTTCATGATCAACACCTTAAGTATGAACCATTTTTTAGTCTTATGGCCTAGGATGCGATGATACTTAAAGTACCTCGCTTTGTTGACTCGTCCTTATTCCTCCGGACGTTTTGGCTCCAGGAGTTCAATAATTTTCTTCTCAAGTAAAAAGTCGAGTATGCTGGCTATGTCAGAATCTGGGAAGGGTAGACCTTTCCCTCCAAGTCCTTCAACGAAAGTCGCTGCTTGTCTTTTTCTCGCGGCTTGTCTGGTGCTTTTTCCTCCTTACAATTGTCTTTCTTTGGAATTTCGAAGGAGCTGCGGTAACTACCAAGGACTCTTTCCCCATTATTCTCGAGGTCTGTTCAACGTTCTTCTCTTCCCTTTTCTCTTTTTGCAGAGATCGGGAAATGCAGGACTGTTGCCGCCATGATTGGTAATGCTAATCGCCATTTCATAGGCCCACCTTGCTAAATCTTCAAAGTTGGCTGGTCTGTTACCCTGAAGAATATACAATAGGCCTCAGTGCATACCTTGCATACATATTTCTACTATGGATATCTCAGACAGTCTTTCTTTGCAATATAAACTCAGAGAGCGCCACTTGTTGATGAAGTTAACTACGGGCTCGTCCTGCCACTGCCTGGTAATCATGGGCTCCATCATTCTTACTAAGCAACGTGTGCTGTAAAACCAACTCATAATTTCGCGCTCCATTGCTTCCCAACAATCGACTGGCCTGGGCTCAATGTTGGTATACCAGTCAAACGTATTTCCTTTGAGAGACCTTACGAATTTTTTGACGAGGTTCCCTTATGTGCCTGTATTTTTTCAAGTTTCGATAAAGTGGGCAATGTGTTGCTTAGGGTTTCCTTTCCCGTCGAACTGCTAGAACCTTTACCCTACTGGCATCCTCATGTTGTCTATTTGCTTTGTTTAAGGCTTTGAGAACATGAGATTGTTGCGAGAAGGTCCTTCGTACTGAGTCCTGATCATGTTCGTTATCATATCTTGTAGTTGTTGCACGAAGAAGGAAGTGACGAAGGTGGATCTGTCCTATTTGTTTTTGAACCTGCCAGAAGTGGACGCATCATGATGTCTAGTGCCGCCGCACTTCACCTCTGTTGGACTCCTCACTGGTTTGCAACTCCAACTTATTCATGAGAGTCGCAATCTGAAAGTCCTTCTCTTCTATAGTCTTGGTCAATTTCTCAAAGGCCCAAAAAGATAGCGGCTAAGTGTTCCTCCACAAAATAGATCATGTTGTCATGACTTGCAATGGTAACAGGAGATGCGAAAGTGTGCGACTCGGAGCATGCCAAGGACACAGATGTTTTGGGCTCCCCGGAGAAGGACTCGATTATGAACCAATGCTAGAGTCTGCATCCGAGGCATACTGGTGGAAGCATCTCATAAGGGGTACTCTCCCCCAACTCAAAGTGGGGGATTTTTTTATCCTGATACCCTGCCTTTTTCGTAATGTGAAATGACAACCTCCTTGAATTGAACGTGTGGCTTGGCCTATAGCTTGAAAATTGGTACCACCACTCAATCAAGAATAGCAATTTCATCATTGGCCCTACTTCCAGTCACAGGGTCAATAGAAATCTTGCTGCTACTGCTTCTCATGATGGCATTCTTCAAGGCGTTCTCCATAGCTTGAGCCTGCTGCACTTTCGGTGCTGCCGTTGATGTGTTGAAGGTGGTTTGGGAATTTTATTCAGAGAAAGTAATGAGAGGCAGAATGGTCTCACTGGGCATGCCAAAAATTTGTACACACAAATTTTGTGTTTTTTTTTCTTCTGCGAGACAAAAAATAATGAAAAAAAATTATAACGGTTTGTTCCCAACCTATCTTGGTCGGACCCAAGGGCCCACTAGGCGTCCCATTTCGCACGAACCAGTCGACACATTCAACGGTCAATTTTTTAACGCATCGAAGCGGTCAAAGTGCACACGCCCAAGTCACATGCATTATTTGCTCCGCACACCTCGTGTGCGACTTGGGTGCCAATTATTTCACGTTGGCGTGACTCACGGTAGCACGTTCGTCACGTCGCGACCACCGAGCACTGTTTCACCCAAAAAATCGACCGACGGCGCACCCAAAGACATGGGGTCAAAGGGTCAAGGCCTTGGTCTACCCCATGGGGTCGGCCTCAGCCTCCCCCTCCCCCATGGGGTCGGCCTCGGACTTCCCTAACGGGTTGGCCATGGCCGTCCCCCCTGGGTTTGGCCTTAGGCCTTCCCCAAGTAACCCAATCCCTGCGCGATGCCCATTTTCGCACGTTCTTCGCTACGTACACCTCGTGTGTGACTTTGGCACCTTGTTCATTACGTTGGCGCGACTCACGTTGACACGCTCGTCGCACCTCGACTACCCAACTCCTCGTTGTCCACCAAAACACTAACCATCGGCATGCCCGAAACCTACAAAAAAAGGGAAATGGCTTTGGCCTCCCCTTTGAGGGATGGCCTTGGCCTTGGCCACCCCCTAGGGTCGGCCTCGGCCTCCCCAAGGGGGTTGGCCTTGGCCTTCCCCCATAGCTCGGCCTTCGACCACCCCTTCTAAATGTATTTTTCTTCACAGGGTCTTGCGTCTTCGCGATGCTCACCAAGGCTCGTACATTAACCTCGCGACGTCCGTCGTTCGTCATTCACGGCCGTGCACCGCCTCCGCAATGCCTGTCTCCCAAAGTCGCGCGCAACCCCCGAGTGACCCTTCGCTGACGACCGCGTACCAACACTCCTTATTTTGTCATTACCAGAGATCACATTCATCGTTATTATATAACGGGCACACTTGGATCACGCCTCATCATCGGGACATTCGACGCACGTCTGTGCACCGTCTCTGCGACGGTCTTCGCCGCACTCGTGCGCCACTTCCATGACATGCACCCATGGCATCGGGTATTGTCTCGAGACAGTCATCGCTACGCCCATGCGCCACTTCCATGACATGTGCCCCCGGTACCAGGCATTGTCTCGTGACGGTCGTCGTCGTGCCCATGCGCCACAATCAATGTCTCGTGCTGTAGGCACTACGCCCATGCACCACAATCAATGTCTCGTGTTGTAGGCACTGCGCCCATGCGCCATAATCAATATCTCGTGATGTAGGCACTGCGCCCATGCGCCACAATCAATGTCATATGCTGTAGGCACCGAGCCCATGCGCCCCCGCCATGGACGTGTAACATGCTTCGACCCACTCTCCGGAGTGTGCAGCATTCTGAGGGGCTCCGCTTGTAGTGCTCCGGCACGAGGACCCTTCGCACCGGGATAAGCTCGTTACCACAAAGTTATCACAGCCTAGGGTGACTTGCATGACACTAGACACTTAGCTGTGACCATGTCCACTCATGTTATCGGTGATCATCGGGCCCCCAGGACGATGACCCCCGGGTCACTCCGGGACAGGAGCAGGTCTTTGGAGGGCATCGCGCCTAGTTCGCCTGATAGTTGGTTACAGGGGCAACTCTCGCCGCTGTTAGGTTCTCTACGCATTTCTTGACGCACCTTTGTGGGATTCAGTAAGGGCTTGGACTGGTGGCTGGGGCAACGGGCTTACTCTGATCATGCTGTCGCGGTGTGGTCAGTCTTCTCAAACAGGTAGAGCAACATTGTGTGAGGCAGGTAGCGCGAATTTGGGAACCGGTAGTCCAACGAAGAACCGGTATTTCGGACCCCCTTGGTGATGTGTCACTCCCAAGGGACAACATGTGGCATTTTATGACACAAGCACACTGTTTCCTATAAATAGTGGACTTTATGACTTATTCAAGTACTTTTTGCTCATTTTCACAAAATCATTTTCTCACTCTAGCATTTGAGAGCTCTTGGATTCTAGAGAGAGAAACACACTTGGACATAATCTTGGACATAACATTGGACCGTAGTGTTGGACCCTGACTCGGACCTTGACTAGGATCGTCGACTGCCGGCCCTGTTCGTCTCAGCCTTTTCTCCACAGCACTGCCATCCCTCATGGCATGTCTGGAAAGCCTTACCCTCTGCCCTTACTGCACTGTCTCTCACTTTGTACATCTGGAAGTTGTCTCGGACTACAGCCTTTATGGCCCCTCCAGTAGGTACGGACTCACTTTCCTTGGTATCACGGTTTTTGAATTAAAGGGTTACACCACTCTATGATTTATAGAGAAAATAAAGGTAAGTCCTCTTATTTGATCTCCCTTTTGAGTCATGATCCAAGGGCTGAGAAAAATCTTGATCTATACCGCTACTTTAACTTCTTCCTTGAGAATGATCCTTGACTTGTAGAATCACCAAGGTTGAAGGAGAATTTTCTTTCAATATTTAGGATTAAAGAAATATTAATTTTCGTCTTTGATAATGCTAGATTAAAGAACGCCACCAACTTAGTGCGTATTTTTCTTCAAATGAAGCACAATTCTCGGGCTACGATATGCTTGTAACAAAACTCTAGCAGACCGCTATCTTTTTTTGTTGTTGTAGAGACTCAGTGTGCCCCTTTTCTCTACCCAAAGCCCTCTATATATAGGCAAGGTAGTGGGGCTAAATTTGAAAAACCCATGATTTGGGGCTTTGACATTGTATTTATAGGGATTTTTGTCCACCTTAATTCAATTGGAATCAATTAAATGGATTCATTGTCACTTAATTTCTTTTGGTCAAATTAGCAAGGCCATAGGCAGGATCGAATACTTTTATTTGGACTAGTCTTTCAAACTTGACTTTAACTTTGAGCTCGTTCTTTTGTTTGACTCCTCATCGGCGTTTTGACCCACATTTTCTGTCATGCTGAATGTTTGATTGGTCGCTAAAATTACCGACCCTTGACCGGTAAAGATATATATCTTTTTTTTATTTTAGTGTCTACACCGTTTTCGGGGACATATAGGAACAATCTCCTTGTCGGATTCTAAAAGACAAATGTACAAAGACATGAGATAGGCTCATTTGGTACAGCAGTTCCAGGACAAAGAGATGGTCCGTTTGATAAAAGATAAACATGAATTGTGGTTACTGCTTTTCTTTCCAAATGGCATTCCTAATCAAGTTACTTATCTTAGTAAGAACAAAAGCCTCACTAGATTGAAGTTCCACACGGCTTGCTTGAGCTGAACTTCTACATTGGGCACCCAGATTAAACCGGAACAGTCCTGTCATGACCAGCCTCCGGCTCTTTGTGGGGCTCCACTCCGTTATCCTGATTCTCGCCAGCCGCATCTTCCAGTGATTTCCCTTTCGTCTCTGGCACCAAGAAAGTGAATAACATCCCCAAGAAGTTGACAACTCCCAAAACAATCAGGGAATTCCTCACACCAATGCCAGCCGGGTAGCCATGATCTGCCAAGCTCTTATCCTTGTTTTGTGAAGCATACAAGAACCCATATGCTCCAACAATGGCTCCGGCTTTTCCGGATGCAGCGGATATACCATGACATGTCGACCTCAGCCTTGCCGGGAAGATCTCGGCGGGCACCACAAATGTGGTGGCATTTGGTCCAAAATTGGCAAAGAAAAATGTAAATGAGTACATAACCACAAATCCCATTCTGTTATCTCGTAAAGTCCAGTGATGGTACGGAAGAGCAAGTCCAAACATGAAAACGGTCATAAAGAAAAATCCCATTAATTGGATCGCAAATCTTCCCATGATATCGATGAAAGCCACCGTGAACCAGTATCCTGGCACGGTACTGCAAAGCGCGATTATGGTTTGTGCCCTGGCAATGAGGTAAACTTCATGCACCGCGTTCATTGTCGCTGCCTTGGGAATCCAATTAATTGCGGTGAAGACATCCTTTTGGAAGAGATTTTGGCTGTAAAATGCAATGTCTAATAAAAACCATGTAGTACAGGTTCCTACTAAGTGAAGGCCGTGGCGACGGGCGAATTCCCTGCTAAACAAGCCAAAGGAATTCCCTTTATCCTGAGCTAGCCTTTCCACCTTGGCCTCCTCGGGGTCAAGTTCAACATTCAACACCTTAGCCATGTCCTGAGCTGCCTGTTTTGCATTTTTGGCCACGAGTGCGGTGTAACGTGCTGTCTCGGGCATTTTCATACGCCAGTAGTATGTCAGGGCAGCTGGCACCGCACCAAACATTAAGATAATTCGCCAGATGTAATCGGCTTGTGGCACGGTAGATCCGGCAGGATCGACACTATAAGCCGGAGCCTTGAACGCTTGATCAAAAGCAGCTGAGACAGTAAGTGCAACAATACCACCAGCCAGAATTCCAAACCCTTGCATAGCAAAAACCGCGGCGATGAACGCACCACGTGTCTTTTTATTAGCGTATTCCGACATGATTGTCGCCGAAAGGGGATAATCGCCACCAATGCCGAAACCAAGCCAAAATCTAAAGAAACAAAGCATGGTCATAACACCAGTTGTACTCTTGCCAAAGGAAAGTCCCGAGGCAAGGGAGCAAAGTATCATGATAAGTAAGGTCATGCCATAAACTTTTTTCCGTCCCATTTTGTCACCGAGCCAACCGAAGAAGAGCTGGCCGGCAAGGGTTCCTACTAGGGCGACACCGGTGACAGAGGATGCGACACCGGGAGGTAATGTGCCTGGCCTAGGGGAACCTTCCTCATAGTAGTATATGCGCCCGAGGAGCTTGGTGACGAGGGAGATGCTAAAAAGATCATATGCATCCGTGAAGAAACCCATTCCAGCAATCACAATTGCTGTGAAATGGTATAGTTGCGTCTTGGCCACATCAAGTGCAGTAAGCACTTGTAGTTGTTCGCTTGGCATGGCTGTTTAGTTTCAGCAGTACTATTCTTCCGACAATTCTAGAAATCTTTGCTGCAGTAGATCAACAAGAGGAGGATTAGATAAAAATATTTTCACCCTGAAGGTTTCAACTTCTATGCAGATTAACAATCATTTCCATCAAGGTGGCACCATTTCAAACTTTCATTGTCGACGTAGAATTCGGTTGCAAAAGCACTTTTTAATTTAGAACAAAAAAGCAGCCGAGATAGTCAAAAGAAATGCAGAAGCAGTGCTGATGAAGCAGATGCATGAAAATGATGAACATAAGCTACTAGCTAATCAACAACAAAAGCTAGTAAGCTAAAAAGGGTTCCCAAAGTGTTAAGTTGCCCTAGTAGTTGCAGTAACCCTGATACCTTACGGGAACTTACAAGTTTCATGCCATTATAGCTAGCTTACCATCTACTGGAAGAGAGAGAGAGAGACTCGTACCTGCTTCTGAATAAACCCGAGTACTGCGATGGTGGGGTGAATGGTGGCCAGGTATTTAAGGTGTCTTTCTCACACTTGCCAATTGACAAACACCCAGAATCATCTCCGGATACCATGGCATATGCTTTAATTCCAAGTGAACAGTTTTTACAGCACTGCTTCTTCTTACTAAACACTCAGCACCAGCCAAACAATTTCCTAATAAACTTTATAACTTCGGCTGTAAATGCACATTAGAGAGAATAGGTGCCTCCACCACCCTTGAAGCGAAAACGAGTTATGCTAAATAACACTCGTAATATCGTGAGTAATTGTTTAGTGAGAGTGAAATTGATGACATTTTTTCTTGAGATAAGAGTTGCTACTGATAATACCAACTCACACTTGAGGGTTTTTTACTTGTTCTGTCCGAGCTATATAAAACTTTATAACATTGGTTTAAATTCTGAAATCTGCTTTCGTAGAATCAGAAATCGAACGACGTCGATTTGAACAAAGTCATTAGACTAACCAACTGAGTTATTGAAGAACCTTCATAGCTTGGTTCTGAGTTCAATAAATCCTTAGGTTTTTTAGTGCATGGGGTGGAATTGCTTCAGTAGGTGTTGTAGCGGTTTAGGTTTGCCTCACTGTTGTATAACTGTCATGAAAGGTGCTAAGCATGGACTTTATGTTTCTAGATTTCCTAGACTTCAGCTGTTAAGCAGAGGTAAGGTTTTAATGTCACCCCATCCCGGTCTACATTATTTTCTACGTAAAGCTTATTCTTCCTCAGACTTCTTCTCCTCGTAGGTGTGAATATTTCTTTTTTGATCCAAGTATTTGCTTTCATAAATAAACAAAGATGATCACTAAAGAATGAAGTATGATGAGAAAGCTTAAAATGCAGTTTAGGGGCCAGTTTAGAGCTAAGACAGATATATGATGACAAATCTTACGTGCAGTGATTGGGGCTCCTAGTTTGGAATTGTAAAAAAGCTACAGAATTATAGTATATCATAATGGTAGGCCTGCATCACTATTCATCACCAATCACTTAACCGTTATATGACGAAATATAAGTGTTATTGTGTGAATGCATAATCATCACTGTCATTCTTATTATATTTTGTAGTTCAGGTCAGAGGCCATCTCCTATTCGGGAAGGAAAGGCAAAAACAATTTATATACTACTTGATGTTCCTTTTTACCAACCCATACTATGTTGTAATCATGTTGTTTATAAAGTGGTGATCGTAGAAAATTGTCTGGTGATAGGAAACCGTGGGGATCGGTCATTTTGGGTCTAAGACATTGTTATGGCAGTTAGTGTTATGGTTGTTACATCCTTGGGGAGTCCGGAACCAAACTGGCAATGAACTGACTTTGTCAAACTCTTGTTCGAGTAAATTCGAGAAAGCTACACTTGATTTGCTTTCGATCAATTTGCGATACACGTGCAATATAACGGGGAAATTAAGAAAACACGAACAAGAACCATCGCAACAATGAAAAGACTTTGGCGCAACCAGTTACTCCATATGCTTACCACATAGGCAATATCGCAACAATAGTATCGTATCAAAGCAAAGTAGCTTGATTCCGTTTCTGATTTTGTCTAAATCATACTATACTCCATGTTGTTATTCTTTTTTCTTATTATTGCCGTTTTTGGAATCTATATCAACTCCAGAGCTGGCCAAATTTACAGGAGAGATTTCCATACGTACACTTTCTGGGAAATTTACAAGTATTTGCTAAGGCAGTGATTGATGCAAACTGATTTAATAGCACAAGCATCGATGATCGAGGTACCTTGAGTATACAAAAGAACCAATCATTTTTTGTTATTCAGTGAGGTATAATTTAATTTGTAGCCGGCAAGAGTCGTTATCAAACTGGAATAGGTAATCAGAAGTTTAATGTACAAGGATAACCTAACATATGAACTTTGATCACAGAGTTCACCACCCTCTACAAGCATTCTTAGGTATGATCTTTGAGTCAAATATAACTTGCTGTAAATGAAATGCAAGATCTCAATGAAATCTGTAGCAACTAAAGGAGGAGGACAAACATCCATTTTCTTTAGTTTTGTCATGTTCATGCGTGACAAAACAGTGTCTTGTGGGTCTCCTTATTCAGCTTTGAATTCTGCGAGTCAACCTAATTTCTATCTACTAATAGAAAAGTGGAACAACGCTTGATTTAATCCAAGCGAGTTAATCTAATCTCTTCCTCTTAGCACGCGCCTGTGTAGACAAGAGATCAATGATTAACATACTGTGCTGCACATCTGCACACTAATGGATCATTATTTTCTAGATGTCACCAATGTAGTGTATAATTCTCATTCTGATGCATTAGTACTTCTGTTGGACGGCAAATGCCAACTGTGTCCCCAATATAGTCATTATCACTCTCGTTCAGGATGTTGTGTATACTGTTTCTTAACCTTTTTTGGGTGCCAAGAAGATACACTTGCAAGTGCCGCTTGTCAATGCTTTCGGCGTATCTTCTTTGTTACTCCTTTCGGTAACAAGAGATTTATTTTCCGCCATCGTTTTGTGCATGGCTCTAATATGGTTTTTCATGTTATCAAGCACTGGTTCTTCATGCTGACTTGTCTTTGTGTTAGCTAATGGTCCTTCTGCAAAGGGTTTTCCGCTCTTCATTGCTCCTATGTTCCTTTCATCAGAAGTAAGCTAAATCGGTGATGGTGCTTAAAGTTTAACATGCATTACTATTCCATAGCCTTGTATCTTCTTCAAACAAATAATGTCCTCAGTTACATGAATCAAATCTTTCTCTTACATCATTGCTTAGGATTGCACATCGTTCATTATACTAACACCTGCCAATTTCCAATGTTCTATACGAAATAGATTAAGTATAGAGATGCACGGGGCAGAACTGGACCATGGCATTATGCTGACCATCATATGAATCAAGTCAATGAACGAATCTCTACTTGCAATTTTCGCCAATATGTAGTGAAACCATGAAGCTATCCAAAATGCTGCTGCCGAAAATCAAAGTCTGTGATGCTTTTCTTTGGAAGCACGAAAAGCGATAAACGTCTAAGTGTTTGATTTTAGTTTCTTGCATTTAATTTATTTAACTATTTGGTGGGAGCGATGGGGGAATGATTCTAGTCAAACTTAAATATGAAAATCAAAAATTTTGAGGCATTATGGCACCACTGTCAAATTTGTCAACCTTCTCTTAAAGACCGAGAAGTCTTGAAATGAGTCGTAAACTCGGATGTCATGTAGAGCTTGTTAGTGTATCCCGTGATTATCCATGCATTAGCAGTAAATGGTGTTGTCATACGCACGACGGTCTGAGATGCCCACCTCTTTCACGATCTTTCACGAGATGCATGTGTGGTTGCTGCACAATCTGCATCCCGTGCATTTAGCCTAGCCTATGAGTTCCGAATCCGTTTTCAGGGCCATGTAAGAGGAAAGTTCCTAACACAACGTCCTTGTCAGGTTCTTAAAAGGACTGGCTCACAAATTATCTGAAAGACAAATGTACCAAGACAAGAGATAGGCTCATTTGATACAGTAGTTCCCGGACAAAGAGATGATCCGTTTGATAAAAGGACAACCCCGTCCGTCATGTAGTTCGGTATAGAGAGGGAGAGGGAGATAGCGAAAGACAAGAGAGAACGATAATTGCTCTTTAAAGTTAAATCCCACGCGGTTGTTAGGAAACAAGAAAACGCGTAAAATGCTGTTTATGGCGATCACATATTGCGTTTCACACGCAAAAAAGCTAAAAGCCCTATCTGTCAACGCAAGCAATGACGACAAATATAATCTCAATTACCGTTTATCTTTCCAAAATTAACTTTTTTTGTCGATAACCTCAGACCAATCAATCGAATATTGATTAATACGTAATCGATCGAACACTACTGGTAAACTATTCATTTCAGCCAAGTATTAGTACTTCTAGAATATATGAATTGCAATTTTTTAAAATGTTTGGCTCGCAGTGCCCAACTCAACATGAAGATTTCCATTGGGTACCTCAAGAAAATGAAATCAAACTACCTGGAAATGCTAATGTCTCGGTTTGACGTCGCCGAAACGCAACAAAGAGACATCTAGTTGACATGAAGGTTTTCCTTTTAGGATGTCTGAAGAAAACAAAATGAAACTACTGGACATCACAACTCTATTTGGTTTTCGGTTCTTTCTCCAGTTTTGTAAACTGGAAGAAAAATGAGCTTTTGACACATTTTTTTTCCTTCACTTAAAAAAAATCAGTTTTTAAAACATAACTGTTTTTAAAAACTCTCATTTAAGAGTTTGAATTTTTATTTTGAGACCATCACCACCGTCACCCTCCCACTGCCAAGAGCCACCGCCCACCGCCTGCTGCCAGCGACCGGCAGCCTCCGTCGGCGACTACCGGCAGTCACCGCCGACCACAGGCATGCCCCACCACCACCACCACCACCGCAAACCACCACAAAAAAAAAAAAAATCAAAATAAAAACAGAATAATCGAGCATCCAAAAGAAAAAAAAACTCAAAATAAAAACTATGTATTCAAACACCCATTTATTTTTGTAAAAAATAAAAACTAAACTGATTTTTATTTTTATTTTTATTTTTTTAGAAATAGAAAATCAAAACTAAAATTGATTTCAAACGCTACCGTAATATCAATTTGACTTGATTCCCACCGGGATTATCCGGAATCAATAGGGTGGTCTCTTACGTCCATTGGACAACATAAAAAGTTGATAGTTCGAGCACATGTAGGATTTTTAGGTTAAGTTTCATGAAAGACATTCGTTACTGTCAAAGCATAAATTGCTTCTGCCAACTGCAAATTTAAGGGTGCAGTATGGGTAGTACGAGAACTTCAAAGCAGGCATTGTCTGCTTTGACGACAGGGCTAGCCTTCGCAAAATCGGTCAAGAAAGCTCCACAAATAAGAGACAATTAACACATTCCACTTGTATTGCAATGTTGACTCAATGGGTTGAGTTGGTCCCCAAAGATGTCTTCACTGCACCTGTTTTTCCTTCTATCGAGTAGACAGAGAGGCATTTCTAGCGTTGAGAAAGGGGTCCTAATCCCTTTACCGGAAAGGAAGAACAACAATTATTACAATCTTCCCCACCCTATCATAAGGAGGATAGCTTCTGTCAGTTCTGTGTTCTCTACTAGCTAATAGGTGCTTCCAACAATTTGCTTCCTTTATACAACAAGATTCCCAGGGTCCTCCGACATCCACCATTTGCCCAGCAAACCACTGATCGAAGATTCTCCAAAGACATCTTAAAATATGAACAGATTCCTCAAACCATTGCCCCAAGGAATGACTGCAACATAAGTAAAGGGTACTTTCAGAGAAACCCACCCAAGCGGAGATGAAATTTGATGATAAAAATGGTGATATATGCGCAGGAATATCCTTCTATTAGTTTTTGTTCCAAAATCAAGGTGCATAACAAAAAGTTAAAGCACAAAGATACTTTAGTGCCCGGCCTGTATGATCTCATTAAAAGTAACATAGACCAATGTGTGGATTGATTCTAAACACAATAAAGAAAGTTCCTAAAGCATAATCTACAAAAGTTAATTGGACATTAAAGAACAAGGTGTTTTCAGCATTTGTCACGCTGGATTACCAGACAAGGATGACTTCTTGTGAATGACAATCCCCAGGGGAATATGAAGAACAATTAATGCTCAATCTGAAGATGGACAAGTCATGGAAGACAAAATAAGAGAGACAGACAGAGGAACTTGTATCGTTTACAGAGGGCAAATTAGGAATAGGTGGGACACGGAAAAGGAAGTGGTTGGGATATTTGCAACACGGAAAAGGAAGTGGTTGGGATATTTGCAACAATTTAATTTCATCGATCCAACGATATTTTGCCAAATACGAAAGGGATAAAACATTGAGACAGATTAAAAGTTATAGCAATTTATTAGATATATAATAATGCTACTCGTGGAATGGACTACTAGAGTGATGGACAACTAGTTCTGGTTTAACTAGCCAAAAGTTTACTGACTACCACGCACTCAAAGCATTATCAGGGATGCATAAAAAGCTTGTTCTTTGAAGCGTCTGCTTAAATTGGAGATTTTGGTTTAACTATGCATATCACATTCAATACTTTTGTCACGTGCAAACCTCAAATGGACTTAACGAGACTAATTCAATGAAAGACAAATCAGCTGCACCACAACCCAGTAAAACATAGATCGAGTGCAAATTGCAGCAACATAGAGGGGGTCCAGCAAGCTATGATACTTGTACCCCAGATTTGCATAAACAAATCTTCGATACCATATAATGAAATCATTTGCCTTATAAGCCTAAGCTAGGCCCCTGAATGCATGTCGAAAGGCGATTTAATGACAAACAAATCAAGGTGCATCACTACCAAGTGCACAAATGAACGAACGTGCAATTTTCACCAACATAAAGAACCACCAAAAGCAAACAGGAAAAACTCAACAAGACCTTGACAACAGAAGTCTACCTTGGAAGCTTAAGCTATTAAAGAATGCCACCGCATTGCACGTGGAGACAAAAACCAATGGTTTTGAGAGCTTGAGATATTCTGAAGAGGCATGTATGAAAATCAGGGCTCCTTTCTTAGAGAGGAGTGGTTATGATGGGACATGAACAGTGGTAGACACGTACTTATATAATGCACTATAGTAGATATTTAGGCTATAGAAAGTTGAGCAATGGATTCATCAGGATCTTGCATGACACCTAATTAATATTGGATCTTAGTAGCTTGATTACATGGAGAAAAACAATTCGCTGATGACCAAGACTGTGCCATCATAAAAGAGTGTATGTGTGTGTGTTTGAAAGTGCGGTCACCTTGACTCACTTTTACATGTTTCCACACATCGGTGGTACTGCAATAAACTTGAGTTATGTTCTCTTCTTGGGTAAGTAAAACTACATTAGAAAGTGCAACCTGTGGACACAAATACGCATATAACTCTAAGTTACACAAAAAAGAAAAAGATATCAAGAGAGTCCGTATAACAATTATCATGCAAGTGTGAACATAGAACTTCTTCATTCCTTGACGGAATAATTAGTTTGGGGTTGGGTGCGCGAAACACCCAATACTTTATATTTTTCCTTTGCTTCCCACCACTTTGAACTTCTAACTTGGTGCTCAGTGCACCAATTCACGGTAAGAGCTTGAAATTTTTGGATGCCTATTTTAAATTTTACGGGAAAATTGAGCAATTAACATCAAAAGCCTAGATGGTAGCCACATCATCAAATTCCAACCCCCCACCCCGGGAAATCTGGACATAACTCAAATTCATTCTTACCACACGTTCCAATTTTCATGTTAAATGTTCAATCGAGTCCACATACTTCACATTTTCGTGATTTAGGATTTGTGGTCTTGGTGGAGGCGAGTTTGCGGTGCTCTTGTTGGAGATGGTGGCAGGTTTGTGGCGCTCTTGGTGTTGACAATTATATGGTGGTCTTGGTGAAGGTTGTGGCAGGTTTGTGGTGGTCTTCGTGGAGGTCGTGGCGTGATAGTAGTGGGAGGTTTGTAGTGGTCTTGGTGGTGCCAGGTTTATGGTGGTCTTTGTGGTGGTGGTTTGGTGTGGTCTTGGTGGAATTATTGTGGGCGGGTTGAGGTTGTGGCTGGTTTGGATGATCTTGGTGGTGGCAATTCTTTGGTGGTGCTAATTGTGGAAGGTGAAGGGCGAGTTTGGAGAAGGGGGAGTTTGGTGATAATGGGTTTTGGGGAGAAAGGGGAAGAAGGTGGGGGCGGTTGTGATGGTGGTCTGTATGGTATTGGAGGTGGTCATCTGGAGCGGTGAGGGGTCTGGTGTTGGTGGTGGGGTATGGAAAGACTGGATTGGATTGGCTGCCAACAACGATTCTAACGTGAATGCCTATTTTGCCCTAAAAATCTAACAGAGTTTGACGAAATTTAGATTTCAACCGCCAAATGGTGACTAGGGCACCAAAATGGAAGTACAGGCTGTTGGGAACCAAAAAAATTTCTGGAGTGTTTTGCGCACACGACCCCAAACTATGGGGTTTTATGCACAGTAAACCTTCCTTAACATAGTAGAAAGAACAACCCCAGATTCCAATGATCCCCGATCTTAATTTCAACTTGTACAAACAATTTGGATGAACGACGGCATACCTTTGTTTTTGTTTTTGTTAGAGGGGTTCCTGGCTTAGCTGTAGTTGTGCTCCCAAACCCAAACTTCGGCTTCTTTTCTGCAGGCTTTAATATTTGGAAAGAACACATCAAAGACTCATCTACACTCATCATGGCACCAGCATTGTCAAACTCTCCACAGTAATTTGGGGCTGAAAATATCGTTACGAGTTGTCTATCAGCAAAAAATTCATATCCATCTTCCACAACCTGCAATGAAGCAAGTTACTCAACAAGCTGAGATGCTGAAAGCCAACAAAGGAATAGAAAAAGATTTTGTTCGAACCTGGTGGGCACGACAAATAAGGTCAAGATCATGCTTTTGAAGAAACTCGTTCACCTTATCGGCACCGAAGGTATAGGAAACTCCCCTGTCATTCATTCCCCACCCTTTAATATCTTTACTAGGATCTGACCAGAGTAGATCACAAAGTAAACCAGTTTCAGGAACATCAGTTGGACGATGTAGGTTCCTGATCTGATCCAAATCATGCAAGTCAGGAGAGAGTCCTCCATGCATGCAAAGTATCTTTTCATCAATGAGAGCTGCCACAGGTAGGCAGTTAAAGCAGTCTGTAAATATTTTCCAGAGTCTAACATTGAATCTTCGCTTACACTCATCATAGAATCCATATATGCGGTTAACAGAAGCACATTCATGGTTTCCCCTCAAGAGGAAAAAATTCTCAGGATACTTTATCTTATAGGCAAGGAGCAGGCATATTGTCTCCAGACTTTGCTTCCCACGGTCTACATAATCCCCCAAGAATAGATAATTGGATTTAGGAGGTAAGCCACCGTATTCAAAAAGCCTCAGTAAATCAGAATACTGACCATGAACATCTCCTGGCCAATAAGAAGGGAGAAAAAGAAGATATTAGAAATCAAGCAAAATTATAAAATGTTTTCTGCTTTGAAAGAAAGAAAGCATAGGTAGTATATAGAAGTTCACAGCTGTTACCAAAATTCCTAGTCTGAAATTTTCAGAAATGCAAATAAGCTAGTCGCCATGAAGTGCTCTTAGTTATGTGGATAGCGTGCAAGTATATTCATGACCAAAACATAAACAGCAGCGGTTTGTCTCTTGAAGATGGCCCAGGACACAAGGTTCCCACTTACCCCACATCTTCAGCGAGGCTGTTTCCTCATTTTGAAACTGTGTACTGAAGGTCAGATGAAGCAACTACACTGTCTAGAGTGTGCATTCATCTGAGAACATGTAATCTTGACCGTATTAACAGAGACGATTCAGTGCAATTTAGCAGCTCACGGTAGGAACTTCGAAGTTGACATTTGTTGACTGATAGTAGCCGTCAAACAATGTTGATTACTTGTAGCCATAGTGCCGCAACTTTCTGAGTTTAGAGGGAACAGAGAGAGGGGGAAGGGGGGGGGGGGGGGTGTTGGGAAGTATGTAGACAGATTCGCATGTCGACATCGATTATATGCTAAACATATGTGTAAATCATATGAATCTTAGCCTAGGAGTTAGCTTGTGGAGATAAACAGAAAAGCTTAATGCTTAAATCTCATAAAATAAACCGTGAAATAGCATAGCAAAAGTCTATTTCCACAACTCAAATGCTTGTCCACACTAAAATTTGCCACTAAAAAGTCAAAAATTTTGCCACCAATACACTTTTTAGCGATGAATAAGGTGTGGACAAGAATTTAATGGTGTGGAAATAGCTACTCCCAACATCATGGATGTCAAACTAAACAATACTAAATTGGGGAGAAGTAACACACTTAACAAGCATAAAACAAATGTGTCATACAATATTCTGTACAGGCCGCTCAACCTCCTGAGCAATTCAACATAATACAAAAACAAAAAAATAGGTGACTAGGCGACCTTCCTGCAGGAGGGGTAATGACTGAGAAAGGAAACCGGAACCAGGTGTGTTCAAAGGTCTCCTACGCGATTCAACCGAGAAGCATAAACACAAGCTATTTTTTCTCCTCCCTCCATCAAATCGCTCTGATGTCGGCGGTGAGTGTATACCTTTGGTACCATGGTTGACTTTAGAGTTTAGTTACTTTTCCCAGGAGATGTTGACCTTCAACTGCTGAAACTCTAATTTGAGGAGTTCAAAATATGGGACCACTAAGAACACAAAAAACAAAGAGATCGCACAAGAGAAAGTAAACTAAAAGATAACACTAAGTCTTTTTAAAAGGGTATATAAATTATCCAAAAAGCTGTTCTTTCAACTCAATTAAAAGCAGTCTACAATAACAAAAGATGAAGCCTGTCAAGCAGCACAAGCCCATCTATAGGTTGCCTTTATTCAACCTCCATAGAGACCATATCATTCAAAGAGAATCGATCTCCTATCAACAATTCAAGCTTCTGCACTCACTGGTTCCTTTCAAGCAAAGCAGCAAAATCTCTACAGAATTGGCAAAACCAGCACATACAAAGTAAAGCAAATGATGGGGAACCTGATCCTCATCATTCTCCTTCTTAGTCGCGCGCTCACGTTGGTAGTTGTTTGGACTTGGATTAGTCTTCATTGGTTTTTTAAATGGTAGCACATGAAGTAAACTCCCCTCGTCATGACTTCACTATTTTAGGGAAGTTTGTTCATCTTTGTCGGTACAAAGAGCTCTATAAGTAGGCAATTCATGTCACATCCATGATTATGTGGCTTGCTCTGTCTGGCTAAATTATCTCAACCACACTTCATGTAATGCTTATGTTTCTGTGACATCTACAGGTGGTTATCCAATCTTCTACTCGCAACACTTTTACCTAGTGTTTATTTTGCAAAACTTTGGTGACATTGACTGACATGTGGCATATGCTACAATATGTCATTTAGAGACCACAAAAGATATTGAAGGAATCCTTAGAAAAAGGTGTTTAGACTTCACTTGCCAAATGTGCACCCTCAAGTCTAAAGGCTCAATATCATCCGGAGATGGAAAAGTATGCAGGAGCATAAAATTGCTTAGTGCAACCTGAGGCT